>JAUMTR010090749.1:47529-62360 GCA_032270685.1 Microctenopoma stevenorrisi | reverse complement strand
GTCGCCTTTATGGTGAAGTGGAAACACGCTGACGCTAAGTAACACTTAGCTCCCCAACCCCGCAGATCGCAAGGTCTGCGGGGTTTTTTTGTGCCTGCTATTTTGAAACCAGTTATTTTCTGTCGCGCGCGGGAGTGCGTGCGTGGCTAGCAAAACCCTTAAATAGCGTCCCATTCCCCAGTGGAACTTTACTTAAGACCCCACATTGTGTCAATATACATCATCGCTTAGAAAACACCTAGGCGATATTTCATTAACTTTTTAGGAGGACGCTATGTCTACCATTACATCATTGAAAGATCTGGGTTATCAACAGGCAAGCACAGGCGATAGTCTAGACAGTCAGGCAGAATATGCCTTGGCTAACATCTCAGGTTTCCCTGAGGACATTTCTAGCGAAGCAAGGGAAATGCTTTATGAGGGTTATCGTCAACGGAAAAGCGAGAGAAACCCTGCCAAGGTTTATGCCGTGGTCAATGACCATTACATCCTTGCAACACCTGAACAGGTGCAAAACAAAAAGGTTGAAAAGGTTGAAATAGGTGTGGCTTATGCCTTTGCCTATTCATCGCAGGAATTTGGCAAACTGAAAAACACTAACCCAGCATTGCATGGGATTGTGAAAGGCATCCGTGACGACGTGGGTGATTACTGTTCTAACCGATTAGGTGATCTGAAAAGGGCTTGCAAGAAAATACTTGCCAAGCGAAATGGGACATCTACAACACGCACCACGTTAGATTTTGCCGATTCGATGACCAAGTTATTTGATGCACAATCAAAATCTGTGAAAGTGAAAGAGGCAAAACGAGATACAACAGCGAACAGCGCCAAGTATGCCCTTGCCGTGAAAGCCTTTTGGACGACATACAACAAATGATGTTGTGACCCAAGCCCCTGATCAGAAATGGTCAGGGGCTTTTTTTGTGCCTGCTATTTTGAAACCAGTTATTTTTCGACGCGCGCGAGGGGGCGCGCAAAGCATGGACAAGGAGCTTAATTAGCGTCCCACGCATGCGTGGAATTCGTTGTATCGCCTACCGTTTTCAGAACTGACAGGGCTAGTGTGGTGTACGGAGCCCGTGGAGTTGTACCTTGTATCAATTCTGAAAACGGTAGCTGATAGAGTTTAGGTTTTGTTCTATTTTTTCCTAGAACAAAGTTCTATGTAGTGTACTAGTTTAGAACAGAAAAAGTGAGTATCCATGCGGGTTGCGAGCATTCTGTTCTAATGTTCTACGGTTTTTGGAGGGTATGGGTGTTTTTGGCAAAAAGTGTTCGAGCAAGAGCTTCTCAGCCTGTGCAACGCCATAAGCACAAAAAACGCAAAAAAGAGGAGCATATACCCTTTTTCCGTAGAACATTAGAACACCTATATATTTTATAAATAAATACTTAATAAAAACAACAACTTAGCTCACTCAGACCCCCCAAATTCCGTTCTAAAAGCATAGTTTCAAAAATAGAACAAGCCAGAACATTAGAACAAGATTTCTGCCCAACTTTTTTTAATAACTGCTTGACTTATATGTCAAGTTATGTTATACTGGAGTCTGGGTCGGGAGGTAGATACCAAGCGACCCTAAATAGCATCCCACGCATCCGTGGGTTTTGTTTCAACCAATCGGTGTCCTTTGCAGGAACCACAAGGAGATGGAAATGATAGTTTCGTTTATGACAGCATTACCTGAGAAGCAGGCAGACTCGTCAGCATGGATGAAGGCTTTGCCCCGACCCATGCGCAAAACCTTGCGCTTGACCAAGCCTCGTCAACGCAATGTCAACACCCACGATGGGGTGGATGACTATTTGGCGATGGACTGCAGGGATGAGACATATCTCATTCAAAACACATCAGAGACCGACCCACTGCACGATGAGTTCGGAGATATTGACAATGAGTACGAGGGACTCACTATCACCGAGCCGATGAACGAGGTTGACACATTCAACTACCTGACTGGCTACGACATCATTTGAATTAGGAGATAAACATGGGACGAGTAAAAGCGTATTACACGGAAGAATCGACTCTGCGCAACAGCGCGGATTCTGCCAATCAATCAGACCAAGCCGAACGCAAGATGTTCTTGCTTCTGTGCAACGGCAAGCCCTTGGCGTTGTATGACCATCGGGACACTGCCGAGTATGAGATGCACATTTGCATCCAAGGCGATATGCACGAGGGTCAAGAGCACAAGTATCGCATCAAGACCATGGGCGTAGTAACCCACGCATACGAGGAGGACAGAGTATGAAAACATGGCAAGAATTCAATCGGCTAATAAACCATGACAACAAGCCGTTCTATGGGTGCGTTGCGCCTGACGGCACATGGTTCGATTCGTCAGTACTGTTCACAACTGCCGTGTCGTTCTGTTGCTATTACGCAGGACAGTTTGAGCTGACACTTGAGGAAGAAGCCGAGTGGATGAACACCGAAGGGGTGAAGCTTGGCTACTCAATCGTCAATTCACAGATGCTTGAGAAGATGTACGAGAAAGGGATGCTTCTATGACTCTTGAGGAGTTTCATTTGTCTGTGGAGAAAGACTATGTTCTGCGACAAGCGTATGACGCATTGGAAGACATGAGGTATGCCTTGCGCAGAGCCGAGGACACCATGCGTCAACCGACCAAGTACATCGCAGAGGCACAAGCCGAAGCGTCTAAAGCTATGACTGCCATAAAAGAAGTATTGGAGAAACCATGAAAAGCTACAAACCCCATTGCAGGGAGTGCGACGAAGAGTATGCCACGGAGAGGTGGAAGCTTGGTTATAAGTTCTGTATGCCATGCGGTGAGAAACTCTCACATGACGCAGTGCGTACAGTCGTGCCTATGCACAAGTCCAACTACATGATGATCACGGACATGGAAGACTTAAAGGGTATCAACAACAAGGGAGGATTACACCGATGAAAAAGCCATTCAAGCTAAATCAAGATGCCATGGTTGCGTGGGTCTTTGTAATGGAGTGTTACAGAGAGGCTGGGTCACTTAATAAAAGTGGAGTGTCTGAGCTAGCAATCAATCTAATGAAGAACTACCCAACTGAGTTCGAAGCCATACAAATGGTCAATAGAGTGATGCAGTCAACGGAAGTAAATCTTGTAGCGTAGGAAGGAGAATCAAATGGGTTATAGATCAGATGTGGCATACACGATTCGGTTCACCGATGACCACGATACCAACAACGATCAGTCGTTCTATACATTCTTAATGGAAGCGAAGGCTAACCCGCGTTGCCAGATCGCACTAGCCGAGGTGGAGATCGACTACAAGCACAAGAGGTTCAACTTCACTGCCAATGATGTGAAGTGGTACGAGAGTTACCCCGATGTGGACAGTCACACTGCGTTATTCAACCAAGCGGAGGATTGGGTTAAGCAGACCCTCGACCAGCAGATTCATTGCACACTAGGTGCAATATTCACCCGCGTGGGCGAGGACTCTAATGATATAGAGGAGACTGCCGTAGGCGACTACGACTGGGAGTGGATTAGTGTCAGCAGACAGATCATCACAGACTGGTCATAGAAAAAAGTTGAGTAAACCCCTTGACTCAAAGGTCAAGTTGTGTTATACTTATAGCTAGTGGGGAGAGCAGATTAGCTACCCCGCTACTTAGCGACCCACGCATCAGTGGGATTTATTTTCAACCAAACGGAGAGTAATATGGAATTACAGAAACCCGACCATCTCATCAGCCTTGCCTCATCAGCAGTCCTCGTGAGCGTGGATGTCAATGTATGGTCAGCCACCAAGCAAGACCGCATCATCAGCAATGAAGTTACTGCATCAAAGAATGCAGACAAGAGCGCAGGGCGCTACGTCAAGAACCTCTTGGCAGATCACCCTCGTCACAAGGCGATCGTCAACTATCGTCAGACTATCTACAACTGGGTCAAGCGTCGCACCTATCGTTGGAACAACTCTCAGGACTTGTTGCCTAGCGTGGACATGCCTCGCTTCAAAGCTGAATACCATGAGCACCAAGCGTCATTCAATAAACTCTTGGCTGACTTCATTGCGTCTTACGATAGCATTGTCTCGGACATGGCGTTCAAGCAAGGCGATATGTTCGACCGCAATGACTACCCCGCCAAAGAACAACTGGCATCAAAGTTTGGCGTCCAGCTTTTCGTGTCGGAGGTTCCCATGTCGGACTTTCGCTGTGGCATAGCGTCAGACATCGCTGAAGATTTGTTTGCAACATACAGTCAACAAGCTCAGGAAATAGTATCTCACGTCATGGTGGAGCAACAATCAAGGTTCATCGAGGTTATGAAGTCGATCAGCCATTGTTGCGGTGTAGACGATGTTGGCATTGATGACAACACTGGCGAGACCAAGACCAAGAAGCGTAAGATCTACGACACGACAATACAGAAAGCCAAAGAGATGTGCGATACATTCAAGGGCTTCAACCTTAGCGGTGATCCAGAACTTGAACAGGCTCGGGCATCGCTAGAGAAAGCATTGAGTGGTGTTACGGCAGAGGACATTCGTGAGTCCGATGCGGTGCGTCACGCAGTGAAGGAGGATATTGACGACATCCTCGGCAAGTTCAGTTCGTTCAAGTGCGTGTGACAAGTTCGCCCGTATTTTAGTTAAATCAATCAGTAAAGAAAGTAATCAATCATGTCTAAAGTTCAAACAGTCGAAACAGTTTCTATCAACGAACTCCGTAAGATCATTCCCCTAATAGCTTCAGAGATCACACCTGTCATTCAGTCCGAACCTGGTTGTGGCAAGACTTCCCTGTTGGCTATGATTGCTCAGGACAATGGCGACAAGTGGCGTAGCCCTGCCGATGGTACAAGCATCGAGGGTGACAAGTACGACTACATCTACATCGACTGCCCTGTCAAGGATATGTCGGACATCGGCATGACTATCCCCAACCATGCGACACAAAGCCTTGAGTACTATGTCTCGAGCCTCTTTAACTTAACAAATTCAAAGCCTAAGGTTATCTTAGCTGACGAGTTCATGAAGTCGCCTAAGCTATTGCAAGTTATCTTCACTAGGTTGTTCCTTGAGCGAATGGTAGGTGATAAGCCACTGCCCCGTGGGTCTCTAGTTTTCGCAACATCGAACAATGCGGGTGACGGAGTGGGTGACTCCATGCTTGCTCACGCAGGCAATCGTGTTTGCATCATGCGCATGGCGAAGCCCAATGTGAACGAGTGGTTGCAATGGGCATCAGAGAATGGTATCTCTCGTGTCATTCGTGCATCGGTGGCGATGTTCCCTCGTTGCTTGGCGTCTTATACGACAGGTGACCAAAACGATAACCCATACATCTTCAAACCATCTATGAGTTCATTATCGTTTGTGTCCCCTCGCTCGTTGGCGAAAGCCGATGTGATCGTGCGCAATCGTGATGCGATCGGTGAGAACGGCACGAAGGTGGCGTTGGCTGGTACTGTGGGTGCGTCATTCGCGGGTGACATGGCTGCTTTTATCTCGCTAGAGAAATCATTGGTCGATGTGAAGGACATCGTCAAGGCGCCCGAGAGCATTGAGATGCCTAGAGACATCAGTGCGCAGTTAATGATTATGTTTCAAGCAGTAGATGTATTAGAGACGCAAGACCAACTGACCAAGTTCATGGCGTTCGTTGAGCGTATTCCCTCATCCGAGGTACAAGGCGTGTTCTTCACAATGATGATGCGCAATACGAAGTCCATCCGCTTGGCTCGCAACAATGCCAAGATCGCTGAGTGGGCGAAGAACAACCACGAGTTGTTCTAAAACTTAATCCCACGACACCGTGGGTCTTTATTTTCAGGAGGTTCTATGACATTCAGTATCGCTGAGTTGTTTCTATTGGCGTGGGCGCTCGTTGCGTCGCTCGGCTATGGGTATGTGAACGGACAGTTCCGTCAACACAAGCACATCACGAGTGAGTTACTGCTGATGATTGCCAAGGGCAAGGTCAAGGTGACTGAGACCGATGACTTCATCGAGTTCAAGGAGGTGTGATGCACACACGATATGAGAAGTTCGAGAGAGTGTTGCTACTGTTAGCAATGATTGTTTTATTGTTAGATATTTTTTACTGGAGACCATGATGAGCAAGCAAGAAACCCGAATCAAGCGTGGACACATCGCGCTTATGAAGCATCCACAAACTGCCCTGTACTCAGGCGTGATGTTGATGGGGACATCCGCAGTCGAGGAAGGCGTACCAACTGCATACACCGATGGTGTCAACAAGAAGTATGGTCGTAAGTTCTTGGAGAGTATCTTGAGCGAAGCCAAGGTGCGTGGTCTCATCCTCCATGAGAATCTCCATGTAGCCTTGAAGCAAGTCGTGTTCGGTCGAGCCATGTTTATGGAGAACCGCAAGATGGCAAACTTGGCGGCTGACTTTGTTGTGAACGACATCATCGTCAACATTGATGGGACTATTGCAGGAACAAGTGAGCGCCTTGTCGAGTTGCCCGATGGTGCGATCTATGACCCGATGTTCCACGATTGGTCTATGCGTGAGGTGTACAACTATCTGAAGAAGCATGCCAAGAAAGGTGGTGGCGGTGGTCAGGGTGGTAAGGGTCAAGGTAACCCCCCACCGTCGGGTGGGACACAATCTAACGACGATGATGGTGACGATGGTATGGATGGAGATACAGTCACAGTCAACGGCAAGACCTATGACATTTCTCAGGCAGACGAGCACGACTTCATTGGTCGTGAGGTATCAGCCGAGGAAGCTAAGGAAATCTTAGACGACATCGACAAAGCGTTGCGTGAAGGCGGGATGCTTGCGGGTCGCATGGGTGCGAAGATTCCTAGAGTTATCTCTGACTTACTTGAACCCAAGATCGACTGGCGTGAAGCGTTGCGTGAGTTCGTCTCTTCAACAACCAAGGGTAACGATGAGTTCACATGGCGTCGCATGAACAAGCGTCACATGGCTAATGACATCTACTTGCCAAGCGTGGAGAACGAGAGCATTGGCGAGATTGTTGTAGCCATTGATACATCAGGCTCGATCGGTGGGGCAGAGATAACCGAGTTCGCTACCGAACTGGTTTCAATTTGCGAGCTGTGTCAGCCCGAAGTCGTGCGTGTTCTTTGGTGGGATACCGAAGTCCATGGTGAACAAGTCTTTAAAGACAACTACTCCGACATTGCGAGATTGCTCAAGCCTATGGGCGGTGGCGGAACTACTGTGTCATGCGTCAGTGAGTATGTAAACAAGCACAAGATTAATGCCGAATGCGTATTGGTGTTCACTGACGGGTATGTAGAGAATGACATCAAGTGGAACATTTCTAGCCCAACCCTGTGGATGGTTACGCAGCGCCGTGACTTTGTTCCGCCTGTGGGTAAGAAAGTTATGTTCGGAGATGACTGAGTTCAAGGGTAGTAATGTGTGGATGCAGATGACTATATCTGCATACAGACTTGCTGATTTGAGAGGACAAGAGCGCATGAAGTACAGATATACCGATGAGATAGCAAGAAGTCTCTTAGAACATTTCCCGAACTCTGCGCATCTGTATGCGCTTGAGAGATTAAACACGATCGGGGAACTGCAACCCGATATGTGGCGACAAGTGTTAGACCAATTAGACAAACTGGAGGCTCAGAATGGAAGCACCCAAGTGGGAGGAAGCGTGGACAGACATAACTCTAAACGTGAGGAAAAATAGAGAGACTCTCGACGAGAACTTAGCGCAACGGATGGTGAGCCATCACGGAGACCGAGCGCATCTAGTGGCGTTGATAAATCTGCAATATGAGGAAGCAGGTGCGGGTAGAAGCAACATTAACTGGCGAACAATACTGAAACTAATTGATGAAATACAAGGAGAGAAAGAATGAAAGCATTGGAATACACGAGACTCAATAGCATCTCAAATAGCGTCTCACCCTATCGTGGGTCTACAAATAGATTCCCTATTGGTAATCGCAGACAGAACAACAAATACTTTCTCGTTGGACAGGAGAACGGAGAGCGCGTGTTCAATGTCGTCTATGGCAATCATTGGAAGACTGTTCAACTGACGAAGCAAGAGCATGACGAGTTAGTAAAGCAAGGCTCGCCCCGAGTGCATTCGTATCAGAACTCTGATGATAAGTGGGAATACTACAAGTACGAAGTATCACCAAACATACTTGGCGTTGTGCGACCTGACAACACATTCGAGTTTACTGGTGGGCGTTATGGTCAGGGTGAGCGAGGCATCATGTCAGACTATTCCACAGGATACTTTGCTACTGACTCACGCAGGGGTGGGATGATATGGACAGGAAGACACAGTGGCAATGGTGAGCGAGCAATCATGCCGATCTATCACGGCTTGCGTATCGACTGTGAAACTATGCAACCAACCAAGCCAATCACAGTCGTTGGTAGGAAGGTCGATCGCAAGGTAGGTAAGACATTATTGTCTCAGTATGTAGACTTCTATACCACGGTTGAGGTGATGACCAAGGCTATGGACTACGATGTATTTGTGAAAACCATGTCTGAGGTGGTGGCAGATCACATGAAGGAGGAGAGCGAGAATAGTAAATGGCACTGGCAAACTTGCAAAGCTAAAGCGGATGCACTTATCAATACCGCACCGCTTGACTCAGCAATGCTCTATATGTTGGGTTGGGACATTGGCAGTATGCGTTGGAACCTGCGTAGATTCATGGACACACAGTACTCTAGGTATAGCGCATACGAGGACACACCGCACGATATGTTTATCAATCTCAAGCGCAAGCTGAATAAAGAAATCTATAAGGCAAACGATCAGGTGTTCAAGAAGGTTGAGTATGTTAACTCAGAGATGTATCCGCCTAGCGAGTGGGGCTACACAGTCATGGTCGATGGAGTGGAGGTGAATCAGTATGACTAATGAAATCAGGATCGAGGTTAGGAATGTGTATGGGGTGGTGAAGTATTACCCCATGTGCGAGAGAGCCAAGTTGTTTGCGGGGATAGCAGGGACAGTCACGCTCACCCCGCAAGCGTTGGAGAAGATCAGAAGTCTAGGCTTCACGATCACATTGAGACAACAAATCATTGAAGGAGAGTTCGTATGATTGATAGATATTTCTTAGATGGATTCGGGACAGAGGAACAACTGAATGAGTTAATAGCCTCAGATGTTCTCCCACTGGTGCGTGAGTTGCAATTTAAGTTCGGCTTGAAGGTGATGGGTAAGGTAGCTAATGGCTATGCCCAAGAGGATAAAGTTGCTTACATGATGTGCTACCCAAATGGGCTGGCTGTGTGTAAGGTGTGGACAACAAACCTTGGTGGTGTACAGAACGATCAGTTAGAGTATTGTTTCCGTTCGCAGTACTACGCCAAGTCTCGTGGACAGGACCAATCGGACCGCGAGACAATTCGTAGCGTAAAGCTTTCTTCACTCATGGCGACACTAAAACGCCAAGATGTCGTACGCGATAAGAAAAACTTAACGGACTCCAAGATAAAGACAGTCAAGAACGGAGCACACAATCTGCGCAGGGCGATGGGCAATAGCGACAAATCTATGCCGTTCTCACCTGATGAGGTTCATGCTATGTTGGCTACCATACTAGGGGAAAGTACTGATGGAATTTCTGTACCCTTAGACCTAAATAAATGTAAAAATACACTTGACATTTACAAGGAAGCTGATAGGATACGAGGTATAAAAATCGAGGAGTCTAAGCGGTTCTTCAAGAATCCTTTCTATCTCATTGGTATAGATGATTTCAAGCACTTACTCATAGGCAAGTTCAAGATGAAAGTAATCAATGATTCACAAGGCAAGATGGAGTACGAGGTCATTGAAGACTTCAAGCGAGTCAGAACAATCGAGGAGTATCCAGAGTTGTTACCCCTGATGACAATGATGAAAGTCTCATACGAGAATGTGGAGTGTCGCAAGCTAGGTACTCTTAACTTTCCGCTATTGGACAAGTATGACGAGGGTCTTGACGCAGTGTTCTTTTATAGCGGTAGTCCAACGCACTACGAACACGCATGGATGGCTACCCCATGCCCCATTTGATTGGGGAACTGAGTCCTGTGGTTCACCCGAAGCGGTGGGAGTTAATTCGTCTGCCTGTGCGTAAGGTGAACAACGAGTACATCGTGTATGTGGCTGATGGGTTTCATCGCATATACACGGATGATACTTTGCCTGATGTGTTGAAGTCTAAGTTCGCAATGATTCTTGCCAATGGAGGGAGTTCGAATGTACCTGATTCAAAGATACTTAGATTGACACTTTATACAAACACCGATTCACCCGAGCTAGATGAGGTTGGGTGGCGGGCGAGCGACACATACTTTTGTTTGGTCGTGGACAGATTAACTTTAGAGTCACTGAAAGGTGGGACGCTAAATGACGCCTGAGGGTGCAGTCAAGAAGAAGATCAAAGATATTCTTCAATCAAAGGGAGCGTACTACACCATGCCTATGGGTACTGGCTATGGTGCGTCAGGTGTCCCTGACTTTGTAATTTGTTATAGAGGGAGATTCATCGGGGTGGAAGCGAAAGCGAACGGCAACAAGCCAACTGCCCTACAAGATAAACATATGTCAGCCATTCGTGGGCAAGGTGGGTTCACCCTTGTCATTGACGAAACAAACATTGATGCGTTGACACGACTATTGGAACAACTATGAATGAAGAAGATCGTAGCAATCTGCGTGACCTACACGCGGGCTTTGCGTTGGTGGGCTTACTAATCAGAGGAGGAACAGTAACGAGTCTACTAGCCGAGTCAGCGTATGACATTGCAGATGCTATGCAGGAAGCACGAGACCAACATGGGGTTGGTATCGTATCAATTAAACGCCAAACCAAAAAGGAGAAGGCACATGAAACGCAGTAAAGTAGAACAAGTTCGGGTATTGTTGGAACGCAATCCACGCATGAAAACCGCAGATGTAATGAAGGCTATTGGTACAACCAAGTCGTACACCTATGTACTGATGAGCAAGGCAAGAGCGTCATATCAGAAACAATATGGCGAGACCATTGAAGAGCGCATGATCAGACTGAGAGACATGGCAAGGCGTCGCGCTATTACAAGCCTAGCTAACTTGCCTGAGGGAGTAGATACCGAAAACAAAGGTAAGGATATTGGTGCGCTTGTACACAATGTGACTGCGGGTTTGGATGCAGTCAATCACCCTGCGCACTACAAGGTGGGTGGTATCGAGACCATCGACTTCATTGAAGCGAAGAAGCTGAACTACAACATCGGCAATGTCGTGAAGTATCTTACGCGAGCAGACCACAAGGGCAACAAGTTGGAAGACTTGCGCAAGGCTCAGTGGTATCTCACACGAGAGATTGCCACGCTGAAGTAAACCCCGAGGGCATGGTTCGCCATGCCTTTTTTTGTGTCGGTACTTTTTGTTATTTAGCTACCCATGCCTCAGTGGGTCGCTATTTTGAAACCAGTTATTAAAAGGAGAAAGTCATGCTGACTGGAGTGGAGATCTTATTGGAAAGAATGAAGACCAACCCCGAAGAGTTCGTTGAGGGAGGGTATTCAAAGTGGTCACGAGTGATCGACAGTGGGTGGGAAATCTTTACTGAAGAAGAGCGCACAGCGTTGAATGATGCTCACACCAAAGCCAAGCGTGAGCACTTCAATGGCGAAGTCATGCGCGCACTGGCAGGGGATGTAGAAGAGACTGTCACATACAAAGCCTCTGGTCGATACACGACAGGCTGGAGTGACCCACGCAGTATCCTAACCCCCGAGGTAATGAAGGAACAAGTTAAAGACATTCTTAATCAGCAGTTCGACGAAGCCTACGCTAGAAAAGATAAGCAGGTGATGAAGACCGCAACGAAATTAAAAGATGCGATGAGGAAATAGTGCCAAGACCAAAACCCCCCGCGCCCCTAAAGCCTAGGTTTATACGCTTGTCTGACAAGCAGTTCATGATACTCAACCAACTTGGCGGTGCTGAATGGTTGCGTGAGCTTCTTGAAAAGAAAGCACCCATGCCTAACAAGTACTACGAAGTATTCGAGAAAACAAATGTCACTAATCACAATCGACTTTGAGACCTACTACGATAGCAAGATCAAGCTAGGCTTCAAGCATCAGACCACTGAGGAATACATACGCGATAAGCGTTTTGAAGTTATCGGTGTAGGTGTGAAGGTAGACGAGCAACCAACTGTCTGGGTATCAGGCGGTAAGGATAAACTAAAAGAATTCTTAGCATCGTTTGATTGGGGCAGCAGCGCTCTTCTGTGCCACAACACCCTCTTCGATGGAGCTATTCTTAGCTGGCACTATGGCATCACGCCAGCGTTTATGTTCGACACTCTGTGCATGGCGCGCGCGATTCATGGCGTTGAGGCGGGTGGCTCACTCAAGGCGCTTGCTGAACGCTACGAGATCGGTGTCAAGGGCGAGGAAGTCATCATGGCTGAAGGCAAGGCGCGACTCGACTTCACTAAAGAAGAACTCGCACGATATGGCGAGTACTGCAAGAACGACGTTGACCTCACCCTCAAACTGTTCAAGATATTGTCGAGCGCGTTCCCTGAGAACGAGATGAAGCTGATCGACATGACACTGCGGATGTTCACGCACCCTGTGTTCTATGTTGATGATGCGCTACTGCAAGAGCGCTACGACGAACTCAAAGAAGAGAAGCAACAACTGCTTGAGGGCTTGATGGAGAAACTCAACTGCGAAACTGCTGAAGCGGTGCGTAAACGCCTCGCCAGTAATAAACAGTTTGCTGAAGTGTTAGTCGAGCGCGGGGTTGAGGCTCCGATGAAATCCAGTAAGACAACAGGAAAGGAAACCTATGCACTGGCTAAAAACGATGAGGGCTTTCTTAAACTCACTGAACACGAAGACCCTTTCATTCAGCAACTATGCTCCGTTCGACTGGGTACTAAGTCCACCATTGAAGAATCAAGGATTGAAAGATTCATTGAAGTCGGAAAGCGAAATAAAGGCAGGCTCCCTATTCCGCTTAAATACTATGGGGCGCACACAGGACGTTGGGCAGGCAGTGACAAAGTTAACTTCCAGAACCTTCCTAGCCGAGACAAGAAGAAAAAGGCTCTCAAGAACGCGGTGGTCGCGCCCGATGACCACATCGTTATCAACTGCGACTCGTCTCAAATCGAGGCGCGTGTCCTCGTCTGGTTGGCAGGGCAGGATGATGTGGTCGAGCAGTTTCGCAAGGGAGAGGATGTCTATTCGCTCTTCGCAACCAAGATATATGATCGTCCAATAAGCAAGGCTGACCCAGTGGAACGCTTCGTAGGTAAGACCTGCATCTTGGGTCTAGGCTACGGGACTGGCGCGTTAAAGTTACAGCACACGCTCAAGACTCAACCGCCCGGGGCAATCGTTACGGAAGACGAGGCTAAGAGTTATGTTGATACATACCGCACAGCCAACAACAAGGTGATTGATCTGTGGCGAGAAGGCGACAAGGTGATCGCTGATCTAGCCGACTGGGATGACAAGCTCAAGCCCTATTACTACGGCAAGAACAAGTGCCTCAAGATCACGAAGGATGGTGTAGGCCTGCCCAATGGTCTTTCTATCCGATACCCAGACCTCAAGCTGGATACGTCCGAGGCTAAGAGCCAGTATGTTTACAAGTCGCGCAAAGGTCCCGTGTCACTATGGGGTGGGTCGCTAGTTGAAAACGTAGTTCAAGCCTTGGCGCGAATCATCGTGGGAGAGCAGATGCTCAAGATCAATGAGCGCTACCGAGTTGTGTTGACTGTCCATGATGCGGCAGTGATCGTGGTTCCCGAAGCAGAGAAGGATGAGGCGCTTGCATTTATCGTCGAGTGCATGTCTACGCCACCTGATTGGGCTAGTGGTTTACCCGTAACTTGCGAAGCAAAGTACGCACAGACCTATGGAGAGTGTTAAAATATGTCAAATAAAAATTGGCCTTTCCCTCCGTTCCCAAACCCAAAGGACACAGGCAACCGAGTGCCGAAGTTCAACCCTGACAACCATGAGGATGCACCGATATGACACAAGAGGTAATCATTGAGATGGCAAACAAGGCATACGCAATTGACGATGGAAAACCACTTCATCCATCCGCGCTTTTTCACCTTGAAATCTTTGCCAAGCTAGTAGCACAGCGCACATGGGTTGGGCTGACAAGAGATGAAATTTTAGAGGCACGTTGGCACAACAAGTCTAGTTACAAGTTTGCAAGAGTATTGGAAGCCAAACTCAAGGAGAAAAACACATGAACGACAAACTAAAAGCTTTGATAGAAGACTTGCGTTTAAATCACGAGTTCTGCCCAAAGGAAGTTATTTTGCAAGCGGCAGATGAGTTGGAGCGGATGGGCGGTCACATTGATGAGTACGTATCACCATCACAACGCAACTTTGGATTAGAAGAAGTGGCGCAGGAGTTTGACAAGATGAAAGCTCTTGGCGATACAGCGGCAAGTTTTGCCGCCTTTGTAAGGAATATGAAGACATGAACGGATTCGTTAGAAGACAATTAGCTATTGGCAGTAGACAGCCAATACATCAGCACAAGCACTGCGACAAGTGCGATGATATGAAACCACCTGAGGGTGGGATTCAAATGAGTTCAAGCAAGTGGTATTGCGCCCCCTGCTGGACTAAGCGCATCACAAACCGAAACTTGAAATAATTGTATGAACTTCACATGGTCTTTCTCGTCCCTCAAGGACTACATCAACTGCCCTAAGAAGTACCAAGAGGTCAAGGTACTTAAGCGCTTCCATATTAAGCCGACCGCGCAGATGACCTATGGCAACGAGGTGCACAAAGCCTGTGAAGATTACGTCGGAGAAGGCAAGCCTCTCGCTAAGAACTATCAACAGTTCAAAC
>JAUMTR010090749.1:0-47519 GCA_032270685.1 Microctenopoma stevenorrisi | reverse complement strand
ACGCTCATGGAGATCAATGGCGTTCGTTACCCCGAGCAGAAAATGGCGCTCGACGCCAAAGGCAACGCATGTGCGTATGGCAAGGACTACTGGGTGCGGGGCATCGTGGACTTGATGATCATTGACGGAGACACCGCGTTCATCATCGACTACAAGACTGGAAGCAACAAGTATCCTGAGCCAAAACAGTTAAAACTGATGGCGCTCATGGCGTTTGCCCACTACCCCGAGATCAACCGAATCAAGGCTGGCTTGTTGTTCATAGTGCATAACAGTTTCTTAACTGAAGAATACAAACGCGAGGACATCCATAAGTTGTGGGATGCGTTCTATCCTGACTTGAATAGGCTTGACACATCGTATATAAAGGATGTCTGGAATCCCAATCCATCGCCCCTCTGCGGCTGGTGTCCCGTAGACACTTGCCCCCATCATAAGGAAAGATAATGGCTTACGTTAACAAACCCCGCCCCTATAAGAAAGAGTATCAGCAAGAGAAAGCCCGTGGCGAACACGAGCGTCGCATGGAGCGTCAGCGCGGTCGTCGTGCAATCGACAAGACAGGCGTTGATGCCAACGGCAACGGCAAAGCTGATAAGCGTGAAGGCAAAGATGTAGCCCATGTTAAAGCCCTCGACAAAGGTGGCTCTAACAAGGATGGACTGCGTATTCAGTCCGTTGCAAAGAATCGTTCGTTCCGTCGTGACTCTCAAGGAAACTTGGTGTCAGAGACTAGTAAGAAGGAACGTAGGAAGTAATCATTGCTGTTAGGCATGAGTGAGCAGTGCTAGGGGTCTTCGTTGCAGTTCCACCCCTTTTAACCATGTCCGTCAAGCGGTGTTTAGATCACCCTCTCCTTTCAAATGCGTCTGGCTTGACCGACTAGCCCCCGTAAGGGGCTACGTTTTAATTCAGTAAGGAATAGTATGAATGTAGTAGATGACACGGTTGTCCGAATGACAATCCCGTCCAGCGATTTGCAATTTCTCGTAGGACACATAGACCGATGCGAGGTGCTCAAGGACGATGGCACGAATGCAGAGGTCGTAGTTTACTGGGGCGTACCTGAGATGCAACGCCTAGTACGCCTCTACGGAGATGCTCCTAACCCAATGCTCAAAGAGTACGAATGGCCTGGAATGTACAAGCCGTTCGCTCACCAAAAAGTTACAGCGTCGTTCCTATCTCTACGAGACCGCTGTTTCTGTTTCAATGAAGCCGGCACTGGGAAAACATCCAGTGTTATTTGGGCGGCTGACTACCTCATGCAGTTGGGGCTAGTCAAACGAGTTCTAGTCGTCTGCCCTCTATCCATCATGTACTCCGCTTGGCAGGCTGATATCTTCAAAACCGCCATGCACAGAACGGTCGGCGTAGCTTACGGAGACGCATCCAAGCGCAAGAAGATTATTAACGGAGAGTACGAGTTTGTCGTCATCAACTTCGATGGCGTAGGGATTGTTCAAGAAGATATTAGTAAAGTAGGGTTTGACCTTATTGTTATTGATGAAGCCAACGCATATAAAACAGTATCTACAAAACGTTGGAAGACCTTGGCTAAACTGATCACCCCCTCAACCCGTCTATGGATGATGACAGGCACACCTGCCTCACAGTCCCCACTGGATGCGTTCGGCTTGGCAAAGCTAGTCAACCCCTCTGGCGTACCCAAGTTCTTCACGGCTTGGCGTGATCGCGTGATGCAACCCATAAGCAAGTTTAAGTGGATACCCCGCGCTATCGCACAGCAAGAAGTATTTAATTCCCTACAACCAGCGATTCGGTTCGAGAAGGCAGACTGTCTTGACTTGCCTGAGTTGGTGTATCAGACCCGCGAAGTGCCATTGACGGCCCAAGTGAACAGGTACTACCGTGAATTAAAGAACCAACTGCTGATAGAGGCAGCGGGTGAGCAGATCAGCGCTGTTAACGCGGCAGCCAAGCTGAGTAAGTTGTTGCAGTTATCGGGTGGAGCAATCTATACCGACGACAAGGAGGTGGTGGAGTTTGACGTGTCACCACGCCTGAATGCACTGATGGAGGTGTTAGACGAGACCAAGCACAAGGTAGTCGTGTTTGTCCCGTTCCGCCACACCATCGAATTAGTCTCACGTCATTTAAGTTCACAAGGAGTAGCAAATGAAGTTATCAATGGGGATGTGCCCGCAAGGGAGCGGTCTGAGATCATCAACCGATTCCAAACGCAAACTGACCCGAGAGTTCTAGTTATTCAGCCACAGTCTGCATCGCATGGCGTCACGCTAACTGCCGCAGACACGATCGTGTTCTGGTCTCCCGTTATGAGCGTCGAGACATATCTGCAATGCGTAGCGCGTATCGACCGAGTCGGTCAGGTAAACAGCATGACAGTTGTCCACCTGCAAGGCTCTGAAGCTGAACGCAAGGTCTATCAGATGTTGCAAGGCAAAGTGGATACGCACGAGAGTTTGGTTGATCTGTACAAACAGGAGTTGGGTATATGAGTGAAACTACTGAGTTAAATCTTGATGAATTAGTCAAGATTTACTTGACAATACGAAATGAGCGTGAGAAACTCAAATCTAATTGGGAAGTAAAAGATGGTGAGCTAGAGCAGGAGATGAAAGTGCTAGAGCAATCCATGCTGACAGTGTGCAACGATACCAACGCAAGTAGTATCCGCACCGAAAGCGGCACAGTGATTCGTTCTCTCAAGGAGCGGTTCACTACAAACGACTGGGACAACTTTAAAAAGTTTGTTCTGGACAACGAGGCGATTGACTTGCTGGAGCGTCGTATCCATCAGGGCAATTTCAAAGAGTTCATGGCTGAGCACAAAGACGAAGGTCTGCCGCCCGGTGTGAATGTGATGAGGGAGTTCACGATTGTCGTGCGCAAACCCTCAAATTAAGTTCAATTTAGTAACAGGAAAATATCATGAGTAACGATCTCGCAACAATGTTCAGTGGTGCATTAACCCCTATCGCTGGTCTGGATGAAGACACACTTGCCGTAGCAGGTGGCGCTCGTCAGGGAAGCAAACGAATCTCTATCAAAGGCGGTGTATTCCGCAAGTATTCTGGCGGCAAGGAAATTGGCGCTATTGAAGACCGTCACATGAATGTGATCTTTGTCAAGATGGCACACAAAGCCTCTCGCATGTTCTACGACGCGACGTACCAAGAAGGCCAAAAGGTCAGCCCAGTGTGCTGGTCTACTGACTCAGACAAGCCCGACGCAGATGTCAAGACTCCCTGCGCTTCTACATGCCTCGACTGCCCCAAGTCCGTCAAGGGTTCTGGTCAAGGCGGTACAGGTACAGCTTGCCGTTTGTCATGGCGCACAGCCGTGGTGTTGCCTAACGATCCGTCAGGCGATGTGATGCAGTTGGTGTTGCCCGCTACTTCAGCGTTCGGCAAGGAAGACAATGGTCGCTGGCCTTTCCGCCCCTACATTCAGCACTTGGCGTCGCACAATGTAAGCGCTGGCCGCGTCATCACACGCATGGCCTTCGATACAAAATCTCCTACGCCAAAGGTTGTGTTCTCGCCCGCCGGCAAGGTTCCTGACGAAGATTTGTTGTCTATTGCCGCGCAAGCCAAGAGCCCTGCCGCTGAAGCCGCTATCAAGATGAACGTGTTCCAAGCTGATAGCACAGGCGATGTTGAAGTGCCTAGCCACCGCAACGAAGTCGTAGAAGACGAAGCGCCTCCCGTCAAGGTTGAGTCTAAAAAAGCCGCCACAACTGAAGAGAAAGACATCTCAGACGTGGTAAAAAAGTGGTCTAAGAAATAAGGAATAGGAATGTCACGGACATACAGCGAAGCTTTTCTGATTGAGTTGCACAAGGCTAACCCTAACAGGGCTGGCATTGCGTTGGCACTCGCTTGCGTGAAGGCAAACCTCCCTGCAAAGTATGTGGCTAATGCGTTGGAAGTAACTCGCATGACAGTCTTTAGTTGGTTCCGTGGCAAACCTCTACGCCACAACAATCTACTTAAGGTAGAGACACTGACTGACTTGATTGAGAGTGACACCGCCAAGGGTATTCTTCCAGCAAAGAACACCGCATCGGCTAAAGCGTACCTTGAAGAAATGGTCGGGAGGAAGTTTGACTAAATAGAGATCGGGGGGAACGTCGTGCAAATTTCTTGCGGACGAACGGCTAGTACCCCCACCCATTCACCGAGCGGGCATAGTCCCGCTCTTTTCAACTCTGGCGAGACATGTTAAAACAATTCTACGAGAAAGCATTGCCTACGCAGGGTGTCTATTGCATTACAAGCATTGGGACTGACAAAAAGGTTTCAAACAAATTTGCCGAGACACTTGATGGCGTATTTGAACAAATTGAGAAGTTCAAATCAAAACAGCTAAACACATTCGTCGCACTGGGAACGTTCGACGGATACAGCAGGAAAGCAGACGACTGCCTCTTCGTGCGGTCATTCTTCATTGACTTAGATGTCGGTGCAGAGAAGGACTATCAGACAAAGGGCGATGCACACACAGCGCTCTACAAACTTATCGGAGAGACTGGGCTACCTGACCCAGTGGTGATTGACTCAGGTGGCGGTGTTCACGCTTACTGGATCATGGATGAGGACATTCCACGAGACGAGTGGAAGCCTGTCGCTGAGAAATTCAAAGCGTTATGTCTCCAGCATATATCTATTGACCCAGTAGTTACAGCAGATGCCGCTCGCATCATGCGCGCACCTGAGACGTTCAACCACAAGTTTGACCCACCAGAACCAACGTCAGTTGTTAGTGACGAGATCTTTGCTTATAGCTGGGACGAGTTCAAAGAATTTTTAGGCGTCACACCAGTCGGACCCGTAGCACCGCAGACAGAAGAAGAACTCATAGCTGAAGATATCCTTGCAAGTATCCCCAAGGGCGTCGATGAGGACACCAAAGCTATTCTGAAGTTAGACAACTTCGCAAAATCATTTGAAACATTAGTAGAAAAGAGTTTGGCAGGGGATGGATGCGAACAGATTAAATACATATGGTTGAACGCCGCCACATTACCAGAACCTCCGTGGCGCGCTGGCTTATCTATCGCCAAGTTTTGTGATGATGGCGCTACCGCTATCCATAAATTATCTGAAAAACATCCAGAGTACAACCATGCTAAAACAGAAGAAAAGGCAGATGCCATTCCTGCTCCACGAACCTGCGGAAAATTTATTGAGGACTACCCTGAACGGTGCGAGGGATGTCAGCACAGAGGAAAGATCACAAGTCCAATTGCTTTGGCTAGACAATTCAAGCCAGCCCCTGCGACAAATAAAGAGGACACAGTTTGGGAAGTCCCGAATCCCGAAAAAGTTCCTGATTTCCCACAGTTCTTGTTCCCCTACGTCCGAGGAGAAAACGGAGGCATATACTTCGTTCCCCCCGCCAAAGTAGACAAGAAGGGCGCTAAGCACCAAGATGACCCAATTTTGATTCTCTCTAGCGATCTCTACCCACTGACGCGCATGATCAGCCCGCATGATGGCGAGTGCTTGCAGATGCGCTACGAACTACCACACGACGGATACCGTGACTTCTTGCTTCCAATGAAAAGCGTCTACGCGAAGGAAGCGTTCAAAGCGATCACGACCAGCAATGGCGTATTGTTCTCATCAATACATGACCAACACCTTATGAACTACATCATCAAATGGGGGCAGTACCTCCAGACAACTGACAAGGCGCTACAGATGCGCATGCAGATGGGGTGGACGGAAGAGCGCACCTCTGACAACTCCAACTGGGATAACCGCAGTTTTGTTATCGGCAAGAAAGAGTACACGCGATCAGGCGAAGTTCTTGACGCACCATCATCACCATTCGTTCGTGGACTATCTAAGCACCTGACACAAGCTGGTACGTTTGCAAGATGGCGTGAGTCGATGGACTACTTGAACAAGCCAGAGTTTGAGCTGCATGCATTTGCTTCTATGTGCGGATTTGGCTCTCCACTGATGCCATATACGTCAACTTCAGGCGTGACTGTGAGCCTTACTGGGCGCTCCGGCAATGCCAAGACGGGCGCTATGTATGCGGGTTTGAGCATCTTCGGACACCCTAAAGACTTGAGCGTCGTAAAGGCTACTGACAACGGTTTGACTGGTCGATACCTTGGACTGCACAGCTTGATGTTTGGTCTTGATGAGGTGGGCGATAAGAAGCCTGAGGAGTTGGGGCAGTTGATTCACAACGTGTCTCACGGCAAAGCCAAGATTCGTATGCAAGGTTCAATCAACGCTGAACGTGAGTATGAGATGTCTGCGTCGCTGATTGCTATGCTAACTAACAACCACTCTGTCTACGGTAAGCTTGATGCGCTGAAGGCTAACCCCGATGGTGAAGCAGCTCGTGTGATTGAGTTCTTAGTGCACAGACCTACTTTGCTCAACGAGGACGGCAAGATGGGTAAGTACATCTTCGATGCGTTCCGCTTTAACTACGGGCATGCAGGTCCGATGTACATCAAAGAGATTATGAAAGGCGGCGACAACTACGTGCTTGACCACATCGCCAAGTGGGATGAACGATTTGAGAAAGACTTTGGTGCGTATGCCGAGTACCGTTTCTATCAGAACTTGATTGGCTCATCGTTTGGTGGCGCATCAATTGCCAACGAACACAGCATCACAGGCTACGAGATTGAACGCATCTATCACCGCACTGTGCTAGCAATGATTGAGATCAGGGACAAGGTAGTAAAAGTCAACCGCACAGACTATCCATCACTGCTTGGTGACTTCATAAATAAGAACATGGGCAACACGCTTGTGCTCAAGGATGGCAAGGTCACTATGGAGCCACGGGGCCAGCTCGTAGCGCGCATCGTCAGTGAAGAAGGTCTCTTACAAGTATCTAAGACTGAGTTCAAGAAGTTCTTGGCAGAGCGCCAAGTAAGCTTGCGGGAGTTTGAGTTTGATATGCGTGAGAAGAAGATTCTCGTAGACGACAAGAAGGGACGCCTCACTACCGGGTGGAAGTCAGCAATCAGCGTCGATCCTGCATATCTCTATTGGTTCAAGACTGAGATTCCAAGCGAATTGTTCAATGAATCCCAGTGATATCAAAGAGCCGGAGTGGATCTTTCCATTTGATGCAATGGAGGTGGGGGAGAGTTTCTTTATCCCCACCTTGCGCCCTGCCGAGATAATCTACGCTCTAGAGAATGGAGCCAAGCGCGCCGGTGTGAGAGTCAAGTGCTATGTCACGCACAAAGACAATCACCTTGGAGTCCGCGCTTGGCGCATCCGTTAACGGTCTAATCCGTATGCCTTGAAGTCTTCTAGCATCATGTGCTTCAAGAAGTTCTGCTCCATGATAGTTATCTTCAGCAGACTGTCGCGGTCTTTTGGACTGAGGTATCTCATGTTGCGAATTTCAGTAGCTTTCTGACGCAACTCATTGAGATCACCTTGGCGCTCTTGATATATATCTACAATCTTTGGCACAAGAGGATTTTTACTGATGTATTCACCATACAAGGCAGGGCTGTCCGCTTCTAGAGTAGTGAGGCGTTGACTCATCTCTTTAATCTTAACTTCCATCTTGCCGTACTCACGAGAATCAACGTTGGTTTTAGCGCCAAAGAACGAACCAAACAACGGCACGTCTGTCTTGGGGTTAAACGTTTTCTCTCCTTTAGCAAGGTCAGTAAGACTGTACGGCAGTTCTAGGAACATCTTAGAGATGCCATCTAGATAACTGTTCGTGAAGAAGTACAGAGTGTTGGGGCTCATATCAATTGAGCCAAGGCTTTGGCGGTACATATCTTTTGAAAGTGATTTATACACTTCTGGGATACGGTCACCGCCAGTAAACGCTTCGCCAAGACGACGAGTTGTCGCACTGTTGATAGCTTGCCCCACGCCATTTGTGTTCATCAAATATTCAACAATAGGGCGTACTACAGTAGGCATGACGGAGTCAACTGCCCACTTCATTGGAGACTCTGTTACTTCAATCTTAGAGATAGGCAACGGCAGGAATGAGTCAGCAAGAATGCTGGACACAATGTTACCCATACCTTCTTTGAACGTAGTGTTGCCAAAACCTATACCGCAAATCTGCGCACCAATACCCGCAAAAGCGCCAAGACCGAAGCCCCAAGGAATCTGGAACACAACATCTTTACCCAGACCTAATTGCTCAGAAACTTCGTTGGGTATATGGAAACGCGCAAAACGAGTCCACTGTTGCATATTGTCACTTCTAGTAGAGTTACGCTTCCACTCGTCGTCAGGTGACATCAACATAGACATAGTCCACAAGAATACGCCGCCGCCAATCAAGGCGGTAATCATGCGCTGGGCATTTCTACGCTCCTGCCTAAAACTTTCCATGTACGCTTCTACCGCTGCTTCATCGTTAGCAATCTGTGGGGGCAAGTCTGCGCGCTCTTGTTTCTCAGTAGTGAATGCGGGAAGGACCGCTTCAATTGCACGTACCGCACCAGTAGCAGAGGGGCGGATAAACATATACGCCGCGCCAAGCTCACGACCATACTCGCCAACCTTTTCAAAGTTAGCAAGATTTTTAACCCATGCCGCTGCTTCTGTTGAAGCTGCCTCTTCTGCTGGCGACATCTGATTCTCAGGGCCGCGTTTATTAGACATGCCATTAGCAATGTTCTTCTTCAGCGCCTCTTGCTTATACATGCTGTAGGCAACAGCGCGGCTGCTGAATTCAAACATGTTGTTCCAGCTATCAATCAAACGTGTAAAGCCCTCGTAGGTAGCAACGATGCGTGATTGATTTAATCCTTTGTTCAACGCTTGAAGGTTTGAGCTTAAAGAGAAGCCTTCCATGTATACAGTCTTGCCGCCAACACGTATGTACTCTAGCAAGTCACGAGTATACAGATCGTTTTCGGCACGTTTAGCCAAGATGCGCATGCTCTCTGGATCGCCCTTCTCATGCAAGAGAGCTACTTCCATTGCCTTACCCAATCCATTTTTTGCAACTTGGGTAGAGATATTAGAGATGTATGCAAGCGCTTTGGCTGGGCCAAGTTGACGGCTAGCGCCGATGTTCCAAGCGTTGGTCAACGCATCGCGCACAAAGTTGAGCGGCGCAAAGTTGTAGTTAAAGCGAGTGTGTTGCGCGCCAAAGAAGCCAGTTACAGCGTTAGCCATTTCAAGCATTGGACTTGCATCACGGAACGAATAACGTAGCGCACGCAGTACGTTTAAATCATTAATCTTGATGATGTCAATCGAGCCATCTTCGTTGTAATGAAAAAGGTACGTGCTGTTAGCGCCTTTGTATTTAGCCAAGTTTGCTATGTTGCGCTGCTCAAATTTAATCGTGTCTACAATCTCACCAGGTATCAGACCTCTTAGTACTGCGTTCTTAATTGCTTGTGTGTAGTCTTTTCTACCAGCGCGTGCTGCTGAACGATAGGCGTCGTTAAGCAATCGCAAGAAAGGATTGTCAGAGACGGTAAAACGACCATCAGCAGAATGCGGCGTGTCTTGCATCTCAGCGCCATTTACTTCGCTGTTTAGATCACTCATATCATCTACAAGTGTCTTAGAGATACCTTTGAACGGCATGTAGTTTTGATAGTTATACATACCCACAAGATTAGATACGGGAGTTGACCAGTAGTTGCCGATCTTGTCCATCTTCATTGTGGCATCGCTAATGATCTTAGCTTGAGCAAACATCTGCTCAATTAACTCACGCTGCGCAAAAGGTATTTGTTTGTAGTCTTCTAAGCGCTTATCAATGTCTACCTTCTCCAAACCCAAAGCGTTGTATATCCTGTTGTTTTCCTCAATAGAATATCCCTTTGCATTTGCGCCTTGTGCGTCATACTGCTTCTTAATTTTCTCGTAGCTTTCAGCGCGTGGTGTATCACCAAGCGGATCCGCATGGCCACCATCCTTAGGTGCTTTAGCAAGGACTTCTAGCTCTTGCCACAGTGCGGCCTGTTGCTCTTTTGTCAGTTCAACTTTATGAATAAGACCAGCCGTGCCTGTACGGGGGTCGCCCAATATGTCGATACGACGTTGCGCTGCACTAATAGGCTTGCCGTTATGAATCAAATCTGGTTTTGTACTTAGAGGAACACCAAGTACCCAGTTGACGTGACGACGCTCTGGCTCATGCCGCATCTCTGAAATTTGCTGTAAAAGGCTCATTGCCTGATCAAACTCATAACCAGACGCTTTTAAATACGCTTGGAACGTAGTACGCAGGTCATCCATAGGTTTTTGGAGTTCTGCAGTTACATAGTTCTTGGCCTTGCCAACGGACAAATCACGTTCTTCATCCCAGTTGTCAGCGCCTTTGGTTTTGTCGCGCTCGATGTTTCCAGCCCTGGCTTGTTTATTAAACAAGCTACGCGAGTAGTAGCCTCTGTCTTGAACATTTTTAGCGACTGTTCTCCAGCCTTGACGAGTGGTGAGAGTTTTATAAAGAGTCTTTGACCTTTTAGTCGGGTTCTCTTTCTCGCTCATCTGATATTCTTTTGCGTTGGGGTCCAATCCCCTTGGCTCTACTTTATCTGTAGCTACTTTTGCAGAGAACGGACTTAAGAAGATTGGCTCTGTAGGCTTAGCAAGAATTTCATTGAATGACGAAGAGATCTCCAGCAAATAATTGTATGGCGCATCTTCACGCGTTTTGTTCTTGCGGAAGTAGACCTTGTCCAGTCCAATGATTTTTGCAATTGCTCTACCAAACTCAGACCACATGCTTTGTGACTCTGGGAGGTTTGTAACTGCTACGTCTGATCTATTAAGCTGAAGCAAAGCCAAATCAATCTGCATTGTGTCTTTAGTCAACGCATACGCCAAAAACTCCATCAAACTATAGCGTGGGTTGCCTTCAGAGTCCTTGCCTACAACTTCATAAGCTTCAGGGTGTTTATTCGCAAGTCTTCCAGCAGTCTCGTACATCAGATCATTAAGATGCTCAACAGCCCTAATCTGCGCTTCAGTTAACAACTTGAACTGACGAGTGGTGTAAAGATTAATAATCTTAGCCGTCGCAGCGTGAACAACTTCATGCAGTACGGTGGAGGCAGTCATGCCCTGTGCTGTAACAGAGATAGTGTCTGAAACGGGGTCGTATTGCGCTAAGTCTCCGTTAGGCAAGGAATCTACATACCGGATTTTTGTATCCAGTTTCATCTGAAACAACGCTTGCGCAACTGACTTAAATATTTTGTCTCTTGCAGAGTTTATTTCATACTTCTCTCTCAGGAACTGCAAGACGCCTTGCAAGTTATTGCCCCTGATCATTTGAATTATGTTGCCAGGCAGATACGTTCCGGGCACGCCAGACGCCACAAGACGATTAAAGTCAGCGTTTAATTTATCAAGCTCAGCCTTATTCTTTTCAGATTCTTTCTGAACTTCTTCTTGGCGTCGCTTGATGTTGTCAAGCTCTCTTTGCTTTTGCTCGCTGGATGCTTGGCTCTGTTCTATTTTCAAAGCCTCACTAACTTTTGCAAACGCCACGTCTTGCTGCGCTCCAGCAAGATTCATTGTGCGTTCTGTGCCCTTGCCTAACTCGCCAAGGAATATGTCCTTTGCTGTCTGTGACAGATCGCCCCAGCGAGGCAGTTGAACACCAAACATTTTAGAGGCGGTGCCGCGATTGTCTTCATAGTTTTTAATCGCGCGCTGTTCACCAGCACTTGTAGTACCTTGCCCGTAACCCTTTGAGCGTCCACCCGTTTCTTTAAAGTAATCAAGCAGTGCTTGCGCAGCTATGCGATGTTCTTGCAGATTACCATAACGAATATTCTCAAAGTAAACGTCCTTGTCTACTGAGTCCAGCTTGTACCACTCTGGCAATTCAGGGAACTCTTCGCGTACCCTGTCGTAGTTATCTCGGTTTTCTTGAGAGATAGAACCAGACTTTGTAGGCTCTAATCCAAGAGCTTCCTCATCTTTTGTTAGTTTTCGTTCCTGCTCAGCGCGGTATACAGCTTCACCTTTGCCAAGAGATTCTTTATATGCACGGTCGCGTTCTGCTTCAGCTTCACTTTCGTACTTTTCGCCAAGCTTCATAGCCCCTTCTAAATCTTGGCCCTCATATGCAGGGGTAAGATTCTGTTCAACCGCGCCAACTTCCTTGCCTTCAGCTCTAATTCTTTTTACAGCATCGGTAAATCTAGTATCTCTCTTGGCGCTAAGCGTAGAAGGTTTGGTTAACTCTAGCCCAAGGCTTTCTTCTAAAAGATTAAGACCTCTATAAGCAGCTGCAATCTTTTTCTGGTTTGCACCTTCAGCTTCCATGTCATAGATAGCGTTCTGGCGAGTCAATACTTGATCTTGAAGTTCTGGCGATAGATCACCAAGGCTTACTGTTCCGGCTGCTGGTTTCGTTTGTCCTTGCGGCGCTGTTTGCTGGGCTTGAGGGGTCGTAGTGCCACTTGTGATTCCTTCAGTTAATGTAGCGGGCTGCTGGCTTGCTCCAGCCAAATCTGTCCCAGCAGTTGTTCCAGGAGATACCACTCCACCGGGTTGAGTTCCAGCAGCTCCTGCGGCGGTCTGGTCTGCAGGGGTGAGTGCAGCCATTCCAGCGCCTGCTCCACCTGCTCCGACGTTAGTTCCTGCAACATTTGGTGCTCCTTGTTTTGCAAGGTGTTGGCGAATAAGTTCAACGGCTTGGGTATTTGACTTACCTACCGGAATACTAAGACCAACTGATCTTGCAATTTGTCTGTATTCTGATTGCTTGATCTTTTCACCACTGTCAATTTTACCGACGTAGTCCGTGGCGGCTTGAATAGACTCAGGTGTAACACCTTCAGCAGTAATCTTTGGCGCTCTAGTTTTTTTAGCCTTAGTTTCATCAGCAGCTGGAGCCGGAATATCAGTAACGTCAGGACGCGTAACACCAGCAACCAATGCCTGCCCCGCCGCAGTTGAAGCGGGCATAAGCAGGTCGGCAGCTTCTTGATTAAAACCTTTACCTGCCTTACGAGCTAAGTCTTGTGCGCTTGTGAATTGATCCTTGAGCGCTTCGTCACTGATCTTCTTTTGTTCTTCAGTCTGTCCGGGTATCTTCTGTCCAGCAAGTTCACGAGTAGCTGCAGCTGCTTCGCGCCCGCCTGTGACTGCGCCCATACCTAAACCGGCAAGGCCTTCCATTGCTGCTTGTCCATAGACACCGCGCATAGTAGGAACATCAAAGCCTTCACGCTGCAGCGCAAGGTTTTGAGCCAGTTGCTCTTGACCACCTTGTGCGCCTTCAGTAAGAAACTCTTTACCGCCTGTAATAGCGCCTTGTTTTATAACTCCGCGTTTAGCGGCAAGGGCAGTATCTTCCGCAGCGGCTTGTTTAATAGCCGCCTTAACAGATTCTTTGGATGTGATACCTTTAGCCAACTGCCGCGCAAGCATTGGCTCAACAGCCGTTGCCGAACCAAAAGCGCCTAGACCTGCACCGACTAGAATTTGATCTAAATTTTTACCACCATATTCTTGAGCAGCAACAGCCCTAGCTTCAATTTCTTTGTCAGAGAGATTAGTGTTTTCTTTTAAGGCTTCTTTGGTCGCGTCATAAATAGCGCCTTTGACCGTACCAGTACCCATCACTGCGCCAACGCCAAGTCTTGCGGCAGTTGCGGCTAACGCTGGCGCTCCACCTAATGTAGTTGCTAAACCAGCAACAATTCCCGGCGCAGCAGTGCCCAAAGCATTTGCTAGCATGTCAACTGGAGCAACAGAAAAAGCTTTAACGCCAGCTAGCACTTGATCAAGCGCGCCTTTGTCTTCCGCCTCTTTCATGATGCGGCCAATTTCCCTGCTGTCTTTTTTGGACTGCGCGCTGTACAGATCAGCAATATAGTCTTCTACGCCGCGCAGGGTTTTACCAACGCCTGTATCTGCACCAAATGCATCGGCAATCATGCGCACGCCTGTGACTACGCCAGCGCCTACTTTAAGTGGGACGTCAGCAGCTTGACGCAGTAACGGGAATGACTCGCTAGGAGGCGGCGCAAGTGGAGCTTTAGCAGCTACGGTTTCAGGCGGAGTGTACCCAATCCTTTGGGCAAACTCACCAAACTCTAATTTATCCGCGTAGTGCTTTTTGTAAAGCGCGTTTGCAAGTTGGCTATCGTCATATTCGTTGTATTGAGGAAACTTCTGGCGAAATTCTTCGAGATTCATGACGAAACCTTTAATCTTCTAAGGCACCAGCAGCGCGGAGTTTCTTCTCTAAGAATGCCTTACGGCCCGCTGCTACTGATAATTTACTATCCTTCAGTTCATTATATTCTGCCAAATCTCTTTGTAGTGCACTTTGATCAGTAGCTACTTTTCCACGCGACGATGTACGGTATGGGTTAGACGCTAATGAATTAGTAGGTACTTCTACTGGCGTTTCTCTAGTAGTTTTGCTTGCTACTTTTGTAGTTCCACTTGCCGGCGCTGCTGCAGCGGGCGGTTCACTTTTTAATATGTCCATGATGTCATACGGATCAGCCTTGGATGAGGGAGCCGCTGTTGCCTCAGACTTAGAACCGCGACCCTGAGTAACATATACATTTTCGTATGTTTGTACTTGGTTTCTAGCGTCTTGTAGACGTCGTTTTGCTGATTCTTCAAATCTATTAACAATTGCTTGTGCTTGTTCCGCATCTTTTCTGATGTAGCTATCCACTTTAGAAGCATCGCCATCATACTTTTCAAGTATGCTGTTATATCGGTTAACAGACTCCATGGCTTTAGCAAGTGGCGTGCCTTTTGGTGGTTTATTTCTTGTTGCCTCAATGTCTTTCTCAACATCTGCAAGCCTTCTACGAGAAATTTCCAAACTATTCTCGATGTTGCGCATCTTCATTTCTTCAGCCCGCTGTGCATTTGCGCTGCCCTGAGCTTTTGCGTGGGTGTCAGCTGTATATTTACTTGCTGCGGATTGAATATTTGCAACTTCAAGCGCTTTTTCATTAGCTTCACGTTGAGCTTGGAGCGTGAGCAGATACTTGTTGTAATCTTCAGCGCGCCCAGCGGCCTTCTCTTTAAGTGCCGTGGCCTTGTCATACAAGCCAAGTTTCTCAAGACGAGTTGCCTCGTCAATGTCGTAAATGATCTTGTCGGCTTCTTTACGAGCTTTCTTCGCTTCTTTCTCGTCAGAGACAATGTTAGGTATTGATTGCTTTAACGCGTTCATGCCAGCAACAAGCGTTGGGCCAGGAGTTGATCCCCATGACGCAAAGAACTCCGCCAAGCGCAGATGTTTCTGACGCTCTTGTTCGTCCTTCATACTAGCGCGCTCAGCCATTTGTTGTGCGCGATACTGTTCACGAGCTGCGCTTGTATTAACGCCCATAGCTTCGCGGTCAGCTTCAAGTTCTTTTATTACATCTGCGGTTGGCCTATTTGCCTGAGCCGTAAAAATATCACGCTGAGCCATGGCTTCTTTGTCAATAAAAGGCGATGGTTTAGCGGGGGCAGTAGGCACTGCAGTTGTAGGAGGAGTAGTTGCACCCATGATGCCGCCAGTAGTTGGGGCAGGTTGCGCAAGGCGCTTCTCCATATCAATCTTGGCTTCAGCTTCACCAGCATCTGCTTCGGAAGAAGGCCCACCATATACAGTGTCGCCTTTAGCAAAAGCAATGATGCCACCACCACGCATAGCAGGCATCTGGGCTTGAGGGGCTTGGTACTGAATACCCATAGCACTTGCGCCTTCACCCTGCTTAGACATCTGGCGCTCACGGAGAATGCGTTGAGCCATTCTGCGGATAGATGGGCTAGAAGATTCTTTAGCCTGCTCTGCCAGCTGCTTCTCGTCCATGTTCTCTAATTGAGACTCTACTTCGCCGCCCATGTCATAAGACATGATGCCGCCACCTTTTGCATATTTAAACTCGCTAGGCAGACCACCAGACGCGCCTTTAAACGCGTTATAGATAGACGCACCGGATCCAACCGCACCAATTGCTTGAGACAACTGATTAGGCGCAGCTTGATATTGGTTGGTCGTAGACGCTTGCATTGGCAGGCCACGCAGCATGTTGGACATTGTGCCCAACTGCATAAGCGGATACTGCTGTGCATTCGCATAGTCCTGCATAGCCTGATTGATCTTCTGCTGCTCCAGCGCCTGCTGCTGGCCGCCAAACTGATTCTGCAGCCCGTAAATACCCTGTTGCGAGGCAAGTTGTTGCTGTCCAAGATTAGCCATTTGTTGGCCGCCTTGCATAGCTTGGTTATACGCAGCTTGCTGTGCATTAATACCCGCGCCAACGCCCTGCATGCCAGCCTGCATACCTTGAAGTCCAAGGTTAGCTCCAAACTGCTGAGCCTGTTGTGCTTGTTGGAAAGCGCCTTGTAGACCTTGCGCTTGGTTTTGGTTCATCAATGTGGCAAGATTGCGCTCACGTTCAGCACGCATGATTGCATCACGGCTACCGCCAAATGCACCAACTCTTGTAGCTTCACCCTGCTGCTGTGTGCCCGCAATTTGCGCGTTGCGCATCGCTTCGCGGTTCTGAACGTCCACCACATTCTGCATGTATGGGGACATGTATGCTTGGGTAGCATAGGGGTTAGTAGCCTGCATTGCATAGCGATCGCCTGCCCCAGCCGCTTCATATCCTAGACCCGCCAGACCCCTGGCTTGCCCAGCAGTACCAAACGCGCCGCGAACGCCAGCGCCAGTAATATCCATACCTTGCCCATACTGACCGGGCACTTGCATACCTGCAACACCGCGCTGAGCCGCTTCTTGCATAGGCTGAAAACCAGCAACAGCTTTACTGGGGTCATATGAGGTTTGATTGCCTTGCTGATCGTATGTTCCGCCATATGCTTGATAAGGCTTAAAACCGGTGATGTCAAAACCACCACCTTCAGTAGGAGTTCCTTGGAACAACTGTTTCTGGGTTGCGCCCAGCATTGTTTCTACATACGGTTTTGCGTATTCAGGGATGTTTGTATTCTGAACAGTCGATGTAGTCTGAGTTGGTCCGCCGCCACCACCGCCACCCAGGTAAAGACGACGAATACCGTCTTTGGTATAGCCGTTAAATTTGCTTGGGATGATCATAATTTAATCCTCATTACTTGGTGGGTATTTTCTAATCCCATTTTTTCATACATTTGAACTAACGTGCCTTTAGCCCAACATTGGGCTTTAGTGGCTCCGTAAGAACGCATCCAATCTTTAGCTGCGTCAAACACATGCTCTCGCACAATGCCCTTACCGCCCATTAAATTAACGTGTGCCACGCGCTCGCGTGGGTAATCCATAAACTCAACCGTTACTGCACCAGTAATACCCTCGTCAGGCTCTTCCCACACAAGTAAGAAAACACGTCCTGTACGAACAGAATATTCCACTTGCTCAATGGTAGTCACTTCTGGCTCTAGGTCAATTGCTTTTTGCAATAACGGAGCAGCAACAGGCCAAACTTTAGGGAGAAAACGCGGGTCTACTTGGTAAAGTGGCATGTTTATTTAGGCATGTATTTTTGAGGTTTAATTTGCTTGCCTTGTTTCTTGTTACCAGTACGCGCACTGCGTACCTTGTCCATCATGGCATGAAGTTGTTTAGCGCCAGCTTCTGTAGAGCCGTTGCCTAAATGTGACACCACATCGGCAGGGACAACAAACTCACCATCAGCAAGTCGAGCAGGTTGGCGTCCGTTAATAGTCGCAGGAATGTTGTCCGACATACCGTCACCGGGGCCCTTAAGCAGTCGTGGGTTTCCGCCAGCAGCATAACCACCCAGACTTGAGCCAGCGATACCGCCTTGAGCATAAGCCATATATTGATTGCCTAGATTGCCAACCATCATATTGCCGCGGCCATTTATTACGTTTTGATAATTCTGCAAGGAGGCTCGTTCATCCATAAATGGATTTGGCCCATGAGAAAACATATCCATACTACGGCCATTAATACCACCATAAGGCTCATTCATCTGCCGCATTTGGTCCATAAAACCTTGCGGATTAGCGGCAACGGCTTGAGGGTCATATCCATTTTTATTAAGTAATCCAGAAATACCTTGCATGATTTCACCAAATGGATTAGGGCCGGCAGGGGTACTACCGCTAAAACTACCAGCGCCATTATTAGGGTTAACGTTACCGCCACCTGCGGGGGTATAACCGCCACCACCGCCACCACCACCACCACCACCACCGCCGCCACCACCACCTAAGTTAAGTGGTATCTGCAGATTTAAATTACCGTCTCCAGTAATACCGCCATCAGCATAAGACTGCATGATGCCACCACGCGCGGCTTCAACATCGCCACCACCAGCATCACCTTGTTTTCTAGGCTTGACAGACGCCATCTGCAACTGACCCATAGGTGTAGGACGCTTAGCAGCAGGGGGAGACACGTAAGCACGTTGATTAACTTTGGCTTGACGAATTTGTGCGGCAGTCAATGCATCTTGATAGCGGGTATCGGGGTCTTGGTCGTAGTAGATACCTACATCACGAGACACAGCGGGAGCTTCCATCGGTTTACCCGACAAGAACTTTTGGTAGCTTTCAATAGATTCAGAAAGGCTACCGCCCTTTGCATAGTTCTGAGTCTCAGGCATCTGGCCGCCTTCTTCGTACCCTACTGGAATTGTGTAAGGGTCACTGCCCATAATACCGCCAGCCGCATATCGTCTAGGCGTGTATTGGAAATCTTGAGGGTTAGCGCTACCTGCCCGGAAATCATCAGATAGACGGTACTTACTTAGCGGACCGGTATAAGGCGCGTTGTTAAATGTAGCGCCAGTAGGCTTTAAAAGACCTAAAGCATTAGCGCCCATGTATGCGCCCGTCATTGCAGTGAACGGATTTTGTTTTGCCCATGCCGTAGCGGAGTCCAGACCCTTCATTAATGCAGAAGGTTCAGGAGCTGTATATACAGAAGCAGGGGGTGTATATAAAGCATTAGATGGTGGCATATAAGTGCCGGGCATATCAATACCCATAGGAAGTTGGCCGCCCGCTTGAGGAACAGACGTAATACCACCATTACTTACGGGCTGGTTTAGGCTTTCAAGACCTGCAGTTGGATTTGTCGAAGCGACTTGAACCGCGGGTCCTTGGCTAAGGTTCTGTACATTCTGGAGTTGTTGATCAAACCCTGGAGGAAGTCCCGAATTAGCAATTTGTGCCGCGGCGTTTTGTTGAGCAGCAACTTGAGCCGAATTAATACCCGCTTGCCCTGCACCAGCGCCCCCTGCCGCAGCATCAGCCGCCATAGCTGCTTGATTTATGCCTTGCGAGGCCATAGCCCCTTCACCAGCCGCAGCGCCAAGACCCGCCACTTCACCAGCAGTAAGGGCAGTTGCAGCAAGGGCATCCGCACCTAATGTAGAACCGATGGCTTCCGCGCCAAGGGCTTCCGCGCCGATAGTTTCAGCAGCGGCTTCTGCAAGGAAATATTCAAGAATGGGCATGGGATACCTCGTTAGCGATTTCGGGCGACTCTAGTCCAGTGCCGCGTAAGTTATGAAGACAACACAAAACAACATCATCTGTAAGCGCCATGAATGCATGCTTAGCGCCAGCAGGAATAGTAATCAAAGCAGGGGCGACAAACACGCCAAGGGACTCGCCATTCTGCCAGCCTTCAACTGTTCCGCGTGAAACCAACGTGATGTGATCATGCGCATGGACATGCTGAGATATGATTGTTTTAGCCTTTGGGACGTTATAAGCGCGAACCCAGATGTCATCTACTTCAGCAAACTCGACGTATTCGGGCTTTACTGATTTGTAGTTAGGGTTTTTACTAATAGCTTCGAGGTCCATGGCGTTATCTTGTATTAGGGTCAATCAATAATATCATGCTGGGAGCGCAGACACAAATGAAAGTGTAGCCACTACGGATGCGGTTGATGGCTTGGTTGGTGTACCTGAAGCTGCATACGTTTGAATCGTAATATCAGCTACGTTAGGTGACCAGTAAATTTGCACGTAATCACCAGCGTTCATAGACAGAAAATAGTTCCATCCTTTAATGTCATGAAATGGGTCGCCCGGATTTTTGCGAGCTGGTAAACCAATTTTACCTGTGGACCCCGTGATGTCCGTGCCGTTTTGTTTAAGCCATATGAACAAGTCATGCGGCGCATTATTTAAGTTTTGCACTTGCGCACTAAACTGTAGGTTATAAATACCTGCGTTAGCTACTGTAATCTTTGACCCTGTATCTAGCGTTACACCACTAAAAAAATCCGTGACGCTCAACGCCATCAACGTAGCCGTGTTAGCTGTTGTTGTCTGACTAGTAAAGTCTGAAAATGCCCCGTATGGCAGTTGTATGCCAGCCCCGCCAGAAGATGTTTGCAGCCTAGCAATAAAGTCGTCGATGCGGTTAAAGTACAAACGCAATACGTTAGAGAACTGATCTTGATATCGTTTATCCCATTGGTCTGGGGCAAGAGGCAGGTTAGGCGCTGCAATCTTGTTGATGTCGTATTCAGTAGTAACAATGTATGTCATCTACGACCATCCTGCCTGATGTCAATACGAGGAGCGCCAAGCTGCCAAGAAGTATTAATCTGGTTTGACTCAATCTTAAAGATCATCTGGCGTCCACGGAAACGTGTATAAATTTGGCCCGTGAATTCTTCAGTGATGCTATATGCAGCACCTTTAGCCACAGGTTGTTCCGCGTCGCTGATTACGCCAGAGCCCGAGTTTGCCAAACCTTGCAGAGTCATTGTTACTGTAGCTGGGGCTCCAACAGGAGAATTCTCAGAATTTTGAAATGTTAAATCTGGCAAAACGCGCCACACAAATGCAAAGTTGTGTCCATCCCCAATGTCAAATTCAGACGATGAAATATATGCATTGATTGGAAGTGTTGTTTCTGTAGCGTTATCGTTGATACCTAGCTCATGGTTAACAAGAAGTCCTGTACCAGCGGCGGTGTTATATGTGGCGGCTACTGGATAGTCAAGTAATCCAGAATCCAACCACGCAGTACGGCTCATTGTGCCGTAGTACCAGACTTTTTCAACATAGTTATATATGACGTACCGATCTATTTCGTCACTTTCGGCGCTGCAGTAGAACCACCAGACTTCGTTAAAGCCTTCGTTAGTACCGGCAAAAACTTGGTCATTTTGGAGCGGGTTAATATCTCCAAACACAAATCGACGCAGGTCGCAGTTAAGCGTGTTTACGCGGCCATCATACAGATAGAATTTATCGACGCCCATCCAATAGAGCACGCCAGATGCAAGCACCGCGGCGTTTTGACTATAGATAGAAACGTTATCACCCAGCAATTGAGTAGCCCAAACATATGGGGGGCCAAGGTACTGCAGGGAATAAACAGACGAATCAGTAAACACCACAATCTCTTGTCGTGTCTGCACAGCAGTAATGATTTCGGAGCCATGCGACAAGCGCACACTGCCTGCTTGGTTTGTAATTGCAGGTGTCCAGTCAACCAAAGATTCCTGATCAGACCAACGAATCAGCATGGGGTCCTGCGCATTTGGAGCTATTGCAAAAGGGTCATTACACCCAAAGGCAAACACAAACCTACTAACGTCAGACACAAATAAAGAGTTTTGAATGACAGGAACGTTACTAGCGCCAGCCAAACTACTGACTAAAACACCTCTACCGGTAAGACCTATAGTAGTATCCCAGTAATAGATAGCACCGCCGCGGTAGCCAAACACCAAGCCATCACCAAAATTATTTTGACTCCATAAACGAAGTCCAACAGAAGCGCTACTACCAGTACCCCAAGGGCCATCACCCCAACCACCAGCGCCCCAACCATTAAGAGGCCGTTGTGTTACCGTGCCGACACTAATTTGATATGCTGCAACTACAGACGCGCCGCCATAGTTACCTGCAGCAATAACAGAAGGGGTTGTAATTGTGTAGCTGTCGTTGTTTACAACAGTAATTTGATACTCTGCGTTAAAGATTGTGTCGTAGGATCCAGTAGCACCGCTGAAAGTTACAAAGTCCCCAGTGATGCCGCCATGCGCTGTATCAGTAACGGTTACTGTAGTTGTACCGTTACCCGCAAATGGGTTAGCGTTAATAGTTGGAGCAGGCACGACACGAAGCGGCGTAATGTCGTTGTACACACCCCCTCTAGAAATATAGAACTTTAAATTTGTTCCAACACCAATAAGATTAAGGCCGCCAGTAGTGACCCAATTCCATAAAGAACGGCACACGCCAAGAAAAGTATTTGCAGAAGCCCGCGTCCAGCCGCCAATGACTTCGGGATTACCCTGACGAAAACGAACCTTGTCGCACTCATACCATCCGCCTTCGGTGGTGTAGCGTGTGTTTTCTCGGTTAACACCTGGCTTAAGCAGAATCTTTTGTAATGGCATGGCTTATTTTCCCATCAATTAAGGGATGCATCAAGCATACAGCCGAGTGCCTGTTTTGTCGATAATCAGTGCTTGTTTTCTTGGGCTAGCTTCCGGTGTGTTTGGTACGCTCACATGAGTCCACCGGTCAAATTCACGGATGACTTGATCATAGCCAAGACCAGCAGCAATGATGGTTTTTACTACTTCATCAGGAGTTACTTGAGGAACCCGAATATCCGCGGCACAGCCAATACGATGCTGAGAAGTATCTTTACTACCCACTGCATCATTGACTTGCTTACAGCGAAAAGCTGAGTTAACCATAATTGGTCTTCCGCCCAAGGCAGTTTTGACTTCCTCAAGGAAGGCGGCAAGTCGTTTGAGATTCTCAAGTTCAGCCTCGTTGGGGGTATTCTCATACTCTCTGTGGTCTGTGTGGGTCAATTCTTCAAGTGTAAAGTGTGGTGAGAGATTCATTTTTTACCCGCCATTGCTTCAGTTTTTGCCGCACTACTAGACGAAGAGCCGTAGTAGTAATAAATTACCGCCATCAGTACCGCATCTAAAGTACCCAAGGCACGGGCAACAAGTTCCCGCATATCACTATTAATTGTGCCGTTAAACAGTTTGTAGTTAACCGCGCCCCAAACAATAAACACCACCAAAGCCATAATTCTAGGTGTCCATACATCCCCAGTTTTAGCTGCCATCTCTCGCGCAGAATTACGGTCTCCAGCGTGCACTTTCTCCATGTCTATCTCAAGCTCTTTCATACGCACTTTTAAGTTTGCGTCGGCTTGTTTAAGACTCGCCATTTGTTCGCCAGTTAAGGTGCCGCTAGCCAGCAAGTCTTTGACTTGTTCTTTGGTTGCGTCTTTCATACCCAAAGCAGAACCAATAGCATCAACTGCCATACCAGCCAAAGGGCCACCCATAGCTGTAGCAATCGTAGGTGCAATAGTTTTTAGCCAGTCCATTATTTAGCCATTTCTGTAGAAGCTAGGTTAAGACGGGTCTTTACCACCGTCAAGTCATTTGGTTCTTTGTCAAAGCCAATCGAGGCGTAGCCTTCAAACTGACCGATCTCGGGCGGGATAGATACCCAGCAAGTAAACTCAACGCCCTGCTTGGACTCCCACTCAGACGTTTTGCCAGACACTTCGCGTTTGGTGCAATAGACTTCGCCATTCATCATGGCAATCATGGCAGTGTTGCGCACTGGGTCTTTGTTAAATAGCGTTGAGTTGTAGCCATCAAACTCGGTGGTGCGGCCTTTGGGTCCGATTGCCAACAATGTAGTCCTGCCGTTTGTTACCAAAGCGGCCTTATGCACCACAACAGTCCTAGCGTCTAAGTCACGCATAACTTCTTGGGCAATCTTCTCTAGCACTGGAACTTCACGCAATGCTGACTTATGTGAACTGCTTGTAATAGCACCAAGAATTACTTGACGGGAATCCCACGCAAAGTAGCCAGCAAAAAACAGGAACGACAACAGAATGACTGTGAACAGTTTAAACGGGTTGTCCACCCACTTGATTAGATCAATGACCTTGTCGGCGGTGTTTTGGTTCTTTGGCGGAGTGTTTTTTACAGGGGCCTCTGCCTTGGGCACACGGCGCTTAACCGGGGCTACTTTGGCGGGTGCTTTGGATGGCGCTTTGGCGGCAGTTTTTGCCGGTACTTTTTTAGCTGTGACCATACGTCCTCATACAAAAATCTGAAACCGCCTGCGGTCTTCAAAGGACCCCAGCTCAATTGTGTTCTGCCTAGCCCGTTTGTCGTACAGCTCGACTTCCATTTCTTGAGTCTTTAACACTTGCTTGTGAGCGGCCAAAGCCTGCTTGTACTCTTCCTGAACTTTCTCAACAGCCTTGTCAAACGCCAGCTGAACGGCAGTGTGGGTTGGCTGCACCATTGGATACCATTTATCTAGGGTAATCACTTCTTTTCCCTTTCCATAGCTCTGGCGTAGTAGTACAGCACCTTGGCCCTCAACTCCGCACTATCCGCAACCCCTGCCCACATAGCAAGGTTGTTCCAAATTCCCACCAACTGCTCTGAGCTGCAGTTGTCACCGTTTGTTGTCAGCCACCTAGACAACTCCATGTGGCGCAACGTTGGCTCATTAATCCAGCTCAGCCCATAAAAATCCGAAACAATGCACGGGGACTTAGCACTTGCCCAAAAAACCAACCCTATGAGCAACAGCCATAACCAGCGCATTCATACCGATCTATTTTATGCTGTCCTCTGCCACATATAAACAACAATATACGGCTGCAAGTTTGCGTTTGTACCGCTTGAACCAGTTGAAGCATTAGTCGTTGCAACAGTAATACCAGTTGTTGCAGTTGCAGTTGTAGTAACAGTCGCACCGCCAGAAGAGCCACCTTCAAGTCCAGCGGCAGCACCTCCAGTGTGGCTGTGCCCGGGATCAGTAACAGTAGATGTTGCAGTGTGTGTATGGCTTACAACAATAGCATCGGCAGAGCCGCCAGTAGTACCAGCGGTAAACCCTCCTCCGTCACCAATCAGGACACGACCCGCGCCAAATGCAGTCCAAGTACCAAAACCAAACAGTGTTGCAGGGTTTGTGCTACTACTTGCATTCATATAAATAGAACCAACAGGATAGACGGCAGCTAAAGTTGTTACCGCAGCCCATGTACCATCCCCACGCCAAAACGTAGTGGAAGAAGCTCCTGTTCCACTGTTTAAATTTGTAACAGGTAAGTTACCAGTAACGTTGGTGCTAAGGCTGCAGTAAGCTGTGGATGTTGTACCAGTACCGCCGTTAGCAATCGGGAGAGTACCTGTAACGTTGCTAGCCAGATTAACAAAAGTTGTAGATGTTGTGCCTGTACCACCAGAAGTAATGGGAAGCGCAGTGCCAAGAGCTAAAGTAGCCAAGTAATCAATTTGATTGCCAACATCAGTGCCGTTGTTGTACACCACAGTACGCTTACCAGATGGCACTGCAACGCCGGTCTGACCAGAAACTTTTACGGTTACTGTGTAACTACTGCCATTAATGATGAGGTAAGGCTTTTGAATGGCTGGAACGTTAATTGTTCCTACTGCGGATACCGCTCCTGCCGCAATATTCAAACACAGAGCACGGGCGTTTTGGGCTGCGTTGGTGTTTGTCAGCGTTAGGGTTGCCACGTTAGCCGTGAAGTCAGATGACGTCAACGTAGCCATACCCACAATGGCTTGCTCAATCGCAGTGCCAATATTTGCGTTTGTAGTATTGCCCCACGCCCCAGACTGCTCACCGGTCGTGATCAGCTCAAACTTTAAATTGGAAAAGGTACTTGACATAGTTTGTCCTTATTGTGGTTGGCTAGTTATCTAGAGCTTAAGTCGGTGTAGGTGGTGACCACGCATCCCAAACTGCAACACAATTAATTGCCCACTGTGGAAGTACTGTAATAGATTCGTTTGGAGGCTGTGGGTCGCCCGGATTTAATGGGGAAAACTCAATCTCTCCATACGAATCATACCATTGCAAAGCGTGGCAGTTAGCTGGGATGCCGCAACCGGATAAATCAAGAGCTGGAAGTGCCCAAGCCTTCACCACACCATCTTTATAAACAGTTTTATCCGAAGGAATAATTGTTAATCTCATATTTAACGCTCCAAAAGTACATTTGTTTTAACAGCACTAAGCAAAACCTGTTGGCTCATTTCATTTGCTTTGACCATTTCATTTCGGAAAGATTCAACCGCTGCCCCAGTTTGTTTTTGTTGATGAGCGTTTTCAATCAGCATGATGGGCAGCCAAGCCACCGCACAGCCCCATTCCTCAATTTCCGAGCCAGTGTTAGGGTTGCTTCCTGCTACCTTAATGAACCAACCGCATTCAAGTTCTTTGCAAGGCGCAAACCCATTCAAGGGGCAGTTGTTTTTTGGCTTCATTTGCATATTAGATCCAATCAGTCTTTAGTCGCAATAATTACGTCTACGTATTGCACCGCCAAGTTTATTGCGGTTCCACTAAATGTCGCAGAGGTGACGGACGGGGCACCGGACAAAGTAGGTGATCCAGTAATAGTGTGAGTGTGTCCGGTTCCGGTAAATGAGTGTGTGTGCGAACCACCACCACCTGTTAATCCGGTTTGGCCAACAGTCGCACCGCCCGAACTGCCACCTTCAAGTCCACCGTTAGCCCCGTTGCTGTGATCGTGTGATGGAATTTGGAGAGTTGTCAGTGTTGTTGCCCCAACAGTACCTGTAGCTGTTGTGCTGCCCGTAGCCAAAGTTCCTGCTGCAACACTGAGTGTACCCGCGCTAACAGCAACAGACACAGTTCCGCTTACGCCTTGCGATGCAAAAGCCGTTGTAAAAGCAACAGAACCACCTGAACTAGCCGTGCCTGAAACAACCCTCAAGGCTTTGTTATCGTGCGTTGTTGATTTTGTCCATCCTGTTGGCGCAGCAGTTTGAACAAACATCATCGCCGTACCAGCGGGAAAACCACCTGCCACAGCTGCCCATGCAAACGCTGTTCCGTTCCAGCTCAAATACGTACTAGCGGTTGTAGGGGCAGTAACGTACGCAGAAGTACTTGCGGCAGTGTTGTAGTGGATTTGGTTAGCCGCACCGCCCGCCAAGTTGGTAGCTGTTGTTGCAGTGGTAGCTGATGTAGCTGTGGTAGCCGATGTGGCGGTGGTAGCCGATGTGGCTGTTGAGGCATTGCCTGACAACGTGGCTGTAATAGTACCAGCGCTGAAGTTACCAGAAGCATCACGGGCTACGATGGTTGAAGCTGTATTCAGGTTGGTTGCGTTTGATGTGACCGTAAATGTAGCTGCGCCTGCTTGGTTGGCCGTAAAGGTCTGTGAGCCAGACAAACCCGTACCCGACGTATTCATTGTCAGTGTGCCATTGTTAGCCGCTGCCGTAGCCGCAACCCATGAAGGCGCTGCTGCGCCATTAGCCTGAAGCACAAACCCAGAAGTACCTGCAGCTAATTGAACTGTAGTGCCTGCGGCTGACTGATAAGGAATCGTACCTGCTGAACCACCGGCCAAGTTTGTGGCAGTCGTTGCGCTTGTGGCAGAAGTTGCAGTGGTTGCTGTTGTGGCGTTGGTCGCATTGGCCACCGTGCCGGTAACGTTGGCTCCAGTAATGTTGGTTAAGTTAGCGCCAGAAACAGCACCAAAAGATCCAGACCATGTACCAGAAGTTACCGTGCCAGTTGTGGTCAGGCTTGATGAGCCCGCTAAAGGAGATGCGCCAACAGTGTTGTACGAGATAGTTGGGGCTGCATTACCGTTATAAGCTGTGCCCGAAGCTGCGCCCACACCACCATTGTTGAAAGTGATGGAATTAGTCACTGAACCAGCAGTAGTAGCGCTTGTTGCAGATGTAGCCGTAGAAGCGTTACCGCTCAATGCTGCTGTAATCGTGCCAGCACTAAAGTTACCCGAGGAATCCCGTGCGACGATAGTGCTTATAGTGTTTGCGCTGGTAGCCGTAGTACTGGAGTTCGGGATGGAGATCGTCGTGTTTGTGACGCTCGTGACCTGTCCGCTAGCATTGGTTGTGATGACAGGAACTGATGATGCGGAGCCGTATGTACCAGCAGTGCCCGCTGGCGTGATGCTGAAGGTCGTATTGGTCAGTGTCAGACCGGTACCGGCAGAGTAAACCTGCGCAGAAGAAATCTGAGCAAACGTGATTGTTGTAGTACCAAAGGTAATTACCCCTGAAGTTGTACAAACATACGTCTCACCCGCACCCGTATTACCAGCTTGCACAAAAAAAGCATCGTTATATCCCAAAGCATCTGGGTCACGCAGGCCGTATGTATCCGCATCTGTTGCGCGAGTAAGCACCCAGTTTGTGGAGCCACTACCCACAGTGGTGACGGTGTACACGCCGTTTTGTACCTGATTGGTTTGGTTGTAAATCAGAACCCGTTTGCCAACCGTCATCAAGATACCGTCAAGGGTCAAAGCTGCCTGCGTACCCGCATTGGTCAGAGTAGCGCCAACACCATCCCCTGCGCCACCGGGCTGGTTGTATGTAGCATTTAAGTTGCCAGCAGTATTTGGTGACTCAACAAACACAGGCTCGTGGTATGAAATGCCCTGTGTGACCAACCCATCCACATAAGACTTGTTGGCAATATCGGTATTGGTTGTGGGTGTTGTAGAAACAGTACCGGTTGTCAGAGCAACCGAAGTGATGTCAGTATTTGCGCCGGATTTCGCAGCGGACAAGTTTGTCCGAGCGTTGGTCGCATCTGTTGCGCCTGTACCACCATTAGCCACCGGCAAAGTGCCTGAAACATCAGCGCCAAGTTGGACTAATTCCCAAGCTGTGTTGTTGCCGTCAGTGGTCAGGAACTTACCGCTATTACCTGTCTGAGTAGGAGCAAGGGCATTGAAACCTGCGTTTGCGGTGGTTTGACCTGTACCACCATTTGCAATTGGAACAGAGCCAGTAATGTCGGCTGTAACATCAACCAACTCCCAAGCAGCGTTAGTGCCGTCGGTAGTAAGGAATTTGCCAGCGTTAGTACTCTGAGTAGGAGCCAATGCATTAAATCCAGCAGTGGCTGTAGTTTGGCCTGTGCCACCATTTGCAATTGCCAGAGTGCCAGCCAGCGTAATAGTTCCAGCTGTGGTAACGGGGCCACCAGAAGTTGTCAGACCAGTAGTGCCACCAGACACATCAACAGAAGTTACAGAACCACCAGCATCAGCCGCCCATAAAGTACTTGTGCCATTCGTTTGCAAAACGCGGCCATTGTTTCCTGTTTGACTAGGCAGTAATGCATTCAATCCGGCAGTAGCGGTAGTTTGGCCTGTACCACCAGATGCAACTGGAAGTGCGTTGGTTAGGCTGACATTCTGCGAAGTGTCTATTGAAAGAGCCGTGCCCGTCCCAGAACCCAGCGCTAACGTGCCGGTGGTATCTCCGTCAAACTTGAGGGAGGTAAGTTGCGTGGTACCTGCGGAAATTTTACTCATGATACTTCCTGTTAAGGCGTTACGATCAGCCAATACTGGCCAGATGCGACAGTGACGGATGATCCGGGGGTTATGTTGAGAGGTCCAAGAGAAAGCCCATTAGCCAAAGCTGGCACAACAAAAGTTCCCGTAGCTTGCGATGAATATACTCCCACCGCTAAATCAGCATTTGCGTTGTTTGCGCCACGCATAGCATTGTACAGGTCTACAAAAACTGTGCGCTCAGCCGGTTGGGTGACAAATATATCCTTTGCCCCCAGTGTGAAATTAACAAGTGCGCCACCATTACTAGAAGATAAAACGGTGTCACGAGACAGTGTATCGGTGCTTAATGTATACGTACCAATTCCAACTTCCCACTCGTCAAGCAACTGTGCCGCAATTGTGTAGTATGTTGAATTGCCGTCACCAATGCCTTGAGAAAAAGACTGGTACGCTGTAAGAGCGCCGTCAAGCGTTACCGCGCCGGTACCACCTGTATCGGTCGTCTCTCGTACGCGGTCTGCAAGAACAAATGCCATTGTGTATCAGATGTTGTTAATGTTAATCCAAGTCGGGTCCTGATCAGTATCAATAACCTGCCACCCGCTACCCTGTGTAGTATTTAACAGTTGCCAGGCAGCGCCTTGCTCAGATGATACTAACACCCACCCGGGATTTTGGGTATTAGTGATATTTTGCCAGTTTGCGTTCTGCGTGTCATCAATTAATTCCCAAAGGAATCGAGCAAGGGCATCTTGTGTATAAGCCTGCGCCTCATCAACAAAATACGAATAAACGTGGACATTGTTAGTGTACCGGTCAAACGCAGTCGCACTATCTTGGAAACCAATATGTAGATCCGCATTTGTGGGGATTTCTACACTACCTTGGACCCGCTCAATAATACTGGCGGCAACGTTAACCTTACCCGCGGCTACGTCCGCTGCAGTAACAGATTCAAGAATGTTGGTCCTATAGGTTGGGAGGGACGAGAATGTGTCTGAGACCCTAACACTCTCGCTGACGGCTGTACTAAACCGAATGCGTCCAGCCACTGTATCTTGAATCTGCACCGTGTCAGCAACCTGCGCAAATAAAGCTCCAGAAGTATTTACCCTATCTGAGCCTTGCACAAACTCCAAGACTGTTCGGAAGAAAAGTCGGACGCCCTCTGTTTCGTCAAGAGCTTGCACAGAATCTGCAACTGCCGCGCCAACGGTAAAAAGTGACGCCGCCTGATCCAACGCTCTTACAGTATCAGCAAATCTTGACCCAAGAACTCCGCTAACAACCAAGCTATCAGACGCCCTAGCCTGTTCGGATAGACGGCCCACTAGATTAATTGTGCTGGCAGTTGTGTCCGCGGTAAACGCAGAATCCGAGAAAAAGACACTTGGATTGAACGCGGCTGCAATACTATCTGATAGCGTAGCCTGCTCATCAATCAGTCCAAAGACTTGAACAAATGCGTCAGCTGTGTCAGTAAGCACAGCATCTTCTAAGATTACCGTATTAGCAAATATGGCCGCGTTGGCTAAACCCGATACACGAGCGCCTTCAACAACCCCAGTCGATAGTTGTATACCGCCAGTGGCTGCGTAAGGAGCGGATGCGTATGGCGTCAGGCCAAACATACATTACCGTCAGGCAGCGCTAAGGTCTGCCTCGTTAAACCAACGCTGTTGCAAATTACCTTCGGAGTCAGTCCACTCAACTAGGCATTGCACGGTTCCGTCCTCTAGCATCCGAAAAGACTTAACCGGGCCAGTAGGTGATTGCACAACGAGTTTAACTACGTCATTTTTTTGGAACAAAGTTGCCATGTTCTACTCCTTAAACAGCGTCGAGGCTGAAAGTGTATGTGACAGTCAACGTGTCACCGCTCACCACAATACGGTCGCCGGGGGCTTGAAAATCCGAAGCTGAAAATAAGATGCCGGTGATGCCGCCCTTAGTGTTATTGCTGGTCAAAAACGCGCCGCCGATAGTTACGGAACCGTTGATGTTGTACGTAGCTGGCGAGGCAGTGTTAGTAGCTACGGAAGGATCCGCATTGGTGGGGACACCAAACGTGCAAGCTGGGCGAGTAGCTTGGCTATATGCCGTAACTTCAGTCCAACCTGCGTGCAAAGCCATGGTATCCGTGGCAGCGGGGTTATTGGACGCAGCAGCGCCATACAAACCAATGTACCAAGCAGCGGTGTAACCCACGCCTGTAAAGTACTGCGTGTTCATGTCTTGCAAACCGACGTTAACTACGAGGTTGTGCTTTTCGACTTCCCACTTAAGTTCGCCGTCGGCGTTGTAGCATTTAACGTGAAACACACCTCCAGCTTTAACTTGATTACCAGACTCTGTCAGTTTGCTGACATTACCGGTCACAGTGTCTGTAGAAGTAGCGGATTGGGCTGGAAGAGACATGGTTGCTCCTTATGCGAATCGAATAAGCGCAGTCGTAGCCGAGTTGACAGGCGTCTGCACAGTGAAGGTTGTGGTGGTCGTTTTATCGGCCCCAAAGTCCAAAATAGCCACAGCAAGATTGCTAAGGCTTGTATTGTAGATGAGCGCCCCACGTGCAGTAAACACGGCGGGGTCCCAAACCACATTGTCAAAATCAAGGTATGCGGTTGTGCCTGAGGACAACACCGTCACGTTAGTAAGCGTCTTACCGCCAGCCGTATACCCTGTACCAACAACTTCATCGGCTGTGGTGTACACCAAAGTGTCTGCGCCAATGTTTGCATTAGCGGTATACAAAGCCATCTTAAGCGTACCAGTAGCCAGAGCTTGTAGTGCAACCAGCTTAGCTTGCGTGGTAAGAGTTTGTTGCACTGTCATATCAAGTCACCGCCTGTCGATACTGACCAGAACGATAAGCGTCTTGACGCTCCATGCCATCGCCCAAACGTTTTGCCAACGCAAGTGCTTCCATGTATTTCTGGTTATACAGCTGCATCATGTCTTGCTCACCCTTCATGTAGGTATAAGCCTCAACTAATGAGCCATACAGAAGTACTGTGTCAAAATTATCGCCAAGCCAAGTCTGACCATCAGCAGCTACCGTGATTGACTCAGGGTAGTAGTAATAGTGCAACTCAACCATATAAGGAGCGTCGGGTGTGGGGCCCAAGATAAACGTCAGCTCATCCGTAATTGTCACGCCAGATGCGCCGGGGCCAAACAACGCATAGTATTTTGGAGCACCTGTTGCATTAGGGTTGGGGTACGCTTGACGGATAAAGTTCACGTCTTTATTAAGCAGATACTCGTAATCGCCTTGGAAAGTCAACGTACCGCTGGTAAACCCAGAAAGCGATCTGGATACCGTAACAATATCACCAACCACACTGACCACAGTCGTATTTGGAAATATGCCTGTTCCGGTCACGTTCTGACCACGAATGATGTTTGATGGTGAGACCACCTGCATCGTAAGGTCAGTTACTTTTGTCGCTACGCTTGTAGTGCCCGAGAATGTAGCCATCGAATAAACTGCCAAGAAATCGTCTGGGCAGCTTAGATACTTTACAGTTGCACTAGTGGCTCCCGTGACGTTCTTACGCAAGGATGGGAACTGAACCGAGTTATAAATACGCTGCTCAGCCTGCTTAACGAACACGGGTATCTCAGCGATAAAATTCGCTTCGGTATTTTCCGTATACGCCTGAATAGCGTCACTGAGTTGCGTATAGTTCATGCCATCGGACCTCGGCACATTGTGCCTTTAGTAGCCGCGCCAGCGCCACGCATTTTGATGCCAGTTGTTTTAGTAGGCTCGTCACCAGCTGATTTGCTGATGTTACCAATCGACATATCTACGGTATCAACTTTGCTGCGGTTAGGACCGCTGCCTGGGTTTGTAGAAGCCGAAACTTTTTCGCCTGTCATGGTATGAGGCTGTGCATAGACAGAAGCACTGCCAACCTCTTTACCCATCATCTTTTTGCTAAATGTGGCCATATTAGCCTCCACGCTGGTTCATTGCGCGGGCCATGTTACGGCCTACAGCGCGCATAGCTTGACCTGTGACGCCGCCTTTTTTGAGCTTAGTCATAGGCTTGCCAGGATGCATAGATTTCTCATGCTTGTGCACAGCACCTGCAATCATCTTCTTGTCTTGGGCTAAATCTTTCTTGTCCATATTAGGCTCCTATCTGTATCGTTACTGTACCAACTTCCGCTGCTAAAACCAAGTAGTTTGGCGTTAAAACCGAATCAAAACTACTTGCCCCGCCAACAGGGTTCCATCCCCATTGAATGTCTCTACTACCTTGGTTTGGATATCCAAACCCATCCGGAGCAGTGCTATTAGTTAGTAGAATCTGCAATCCACTAGTACCAGACTGTGTATAGCTTACATCAGGACGCGGCTCTCGTACAGCTTGTGGATCATCCACTGGGTACATACCCAACTGTAACTGAGGTTGATCAGGATCCCAACACTCAGGACACACTTTTAAATTAAATAAGCGAGTCTTGATAATTTCTTTTTTCAGGTCCTTCAGCATGAACCGCTCATCGCAGCGGTCACACTGGGCAATTGCATATTTACCAGAGGCGTATCTACTGGGCATACATCACCTATAGAACGTCTGCCGCGGGACAAAACGATCAGGAGCTTTCTCCCTGTCTTCTTGCGAAGCCAGCATCCACTGTTCTTCGTAGATAGCCTTGAGCATAGCGATTCTGTCGGGAGAGACATCATTACGCTTAGAACCAACATAGTACGCCAAGCCAGCCACCATACAAGGAATCAAACGGAACGGGATATCTTGGATATTGACACCGTTGCCTGCGTCTTGCATACGGCGCATACGCCAGTAAACAAACACATATTGATCGCCAGGGGCGTTGGGTGTAGGCCACACATTTACAGATGTGAGGTTATTAACCGTTACCGTTGAGCCAATTGCATGACCAGCTGCAGTTGTAGTAACGCTGCCGTTGTACTGACCACGACTACAATTAAGTAGCTGATTGCCGCTAATGTTGGCGTAGTAGATTGTCTCTGTATCAATTGTGATAAATCCTGTTGCGGGTAAACCATTAGTCGTATCAAGTGTAATAGTTGTATCCGTGCTTAAAACCGTTGCCGCTACTGCTGCGTTAGCCATGTAGCTTTGATTTGACTGGCGGTTAACCCATACCTGAATTGGACGACCTTGGGACAGCTTGTTTGGCAGGGTTGAGTATGTTGACTCAGAGATACGACTGATGTTGATATCAATCTGGTTTGGCGTAGCCGCCTGTGTCCTGATAACTTGATCCAACAAGTCAATTGTATCGCTAGGCAGGGCATAGACGCCTTGCCCGGTATTCATTACGAATTGGCCTTGCTCAATAGTCCATAAATTGATGCCGCGGTTAGCCCATTCAATCGTAAGCATGTTGAAGGACCGGCGTGCGGTACGAAACTCATAGCCAGTACGAACCTCAAGACCCGCCCGCTCATACGCTTCCTCAACAATGTCGTTGAAGTCTAGATTAAAAGCAGTGGTTCCTGAGGTTGAGGCCATTATCTAAATCCTGCCGTTTTCTTTGCAATTGTTTTAGGTTGCGCTACGAATTGTTTTCCGGCTTTTTTGCCAGCACGTTTCGCACGCGTTGTCGCAGCGTACTCAGCAGGGCTGAGACTTTTGATCGCAGCTTCTGGAAGATATCGCTCACCTGTTTTACTAGACGGTTTTCCACTTTTGGTTCTCCATTTCTGGTCGCCCCAATCTTTTAAAGATTTTTGCGGCGCTTTCAATCTCGGTAACCCCCGCCAGCCGCCTTGTACTTCTTGGCAACAAGCTGCGCTTTACGCGCCGACCACTGACCTGCGCCAGTACCCTGCGTTGCTGCGGCCTTTACTTGAGACACAATCCTCTTGCGAAGACTAGGTTTTGTGTAATTGCCAGCAGCGTTTACCTTACCACCCTCTTTATACTGGGTGAAATCAGTGTCATCCCGACGGGCTTTTTCCACGCCCTTGGGCATTTTAGAAGGGCGAATATCGCCCATACCGCGGGATGCCATCATGATTACTTCCTTTTAGCCATGCCGCCACCGCACATGACCATAGTGCCGCGAGTCTTACCCCGTTGAGCAATACCGTCAGCGCGAGAGGAAGCTGAACCGCCTTTAGCCATTTTCTTTACAGGAGCTGACTTACTGTCAATATCCTGTGGAGGTTTGCCTTTGTCGGCAGTATAAATATCAGCGTATTGTTTACGCTCATAGTCATCAAGCTCTTTGGCTGTGGGGCCGCCTTGTTTGCCCCTGCCTGCGCCGGCGTTGTATTCAGCCATGATTTAGCACTTAGCCATTCCGCCCTTTTTCAAGCCATTGCTTGAACCGGGCATAACGATTTGTTTGCCTTTGGTCTTGCCTTTAACAGCAATACCGTCACGGCTAGGAGCCGCTGTCTTAACTTTACCCATTGGGGTTGTAGGAACTTTTTTCTGTGTAGCCATGGTAGTACCACCTTTTGAAAATTTACGGCCTTTATCAGCCTTGGAAAAATCTTGTCCCACAGATTGAGGGACGCCTGCTTTCTTGGCGAACGCTGGATTATGAGCCACCGCCTCCATGAAATTGTGTTGTTTTTTACTGGTCGAGGGCATCGTCTTTCTTCCTCTTAAAAAGAGTGTGGAATTCTTTGCCAGTAGCCATCTCATAGATGCGCATCACACCAACCACTGCACCGATTAAGGCAAACAGGGGGCTAAACAACTGCAAGAAAGATCCAAACGTAGTAAATATCGCCACGAAATCTAGCGCATTCTTTACGTTGTCGTGATGTTCACTCATTTCAGCACTTCCATGCCCGCAGGCTTTTATTTATGCGTGAGTCTGGGTCTTTGGCGGTCTTGGCAGAGGTTAGCTTCTTCTTCATACCTTCCATCCTCGCACAGAAAGAGTCTCGCCGGGAGCCGCCTTCTGGCTGGGGAGGTTTCAAGTTCATGCCTTGCTTTTTCGCGGAGGCTCGTCCCTTGGCGTTCAAGCCACCATTGGGGTTCTTGCCCTCTTTCCTCTGCCATGCTGCACTCTTAGCCATAATAAATATTGCACGCTGTTACATTTGACATGGAAGCATAAATACCGTTAACGGCTAAAACACCATCTTCAGGTATAAATGGCGCGTTATTGTATGTATCGCCTGCAGCTACATCATAAGTCATTAACCAAGCGCCCGCATAAACCATTGCGGCACCAGCAGTGATACTGCCAGAGTTAATGTCGGTAATCGTAAATGTATTGGCGTTTGTTACAGTAACAATATAATTTCCATTAGTTGCGGTGCCACCTGTACCAGCAGCAAAATCAACACCAATCATATTGCCAGTTTTTAAACCATGAGCGGTAGATGAAACTGTAATTGTTGTGCCCGAGCGACCATAGGTTGCCGTAGTTACTGGCGCAGTAACGGTATCAAATAAAGTTACATAGCCAGCAGTTGCTGTTCCTGTAAATGAGATACCACGTACTCGGTTTCTACCAAGCACCATAAACCCACTTGCGTTTAAATGCGCCTGCCGTACATTTGTTTGATTCATAATTAATCTCCTGTAATGCGGGGGCCGAAGCCCCCAAGATCAATTAGACGTTTTGCTGACCAACCAATGGATCTGCAACAAAGTAAGTGATGTAACCACCAACAGTACCAGAACCGCTTGTGTCAATAGTAACAGTAACATAAGACAAAGCAGCAATAGCAGTGCGGGTCAAGCCAGCTGTAACAGAGCCAACAGCAGCAACAGACAGATTGTTAGCAATAGCTGCGCCAGTCACAGAACCGGTAGAGTAATTACGGGTTCCAAGGTCAATAGAACCAGCGCCTGCGTCATTGATTTCCACAGACAATACAACTGCGCCTTCAGGAAGAATCAAAGCGGGAGCGCCAGAAACGGAAGAAACTTTTACGTTGGTTGCGGTAGCAACAGAGGCGTCAGCAATGTAGAACTGAGCAGCCATAACGCCAGAGCCACAATAAGCGGTACGAGTTTGATCGCCGCCGCCAGAACGCCAAATACTTTGGGTGGTAGATAATGCCATGATAAATTGTCCTTACATACAAGATCAGTGCATCAATCGGTATGTCGTCTGCCGGGTCAGTTTGATGCACCGGGAACCCCGGTTTGGAACAATATACAACAAAAGAAAAGGGGGCGCAAGGCCCCCTCTCCAAATATTTCCGAAGAAATATTAAGCGCCTTGTGAGCCGTACATGCCGAGAGGATCGGACCAGCCGAAGCTGTAACGCTCACGAGACTTGTAACGGACGTTACCTGTATCGAAGTCACCGTCCATGCTGTTTTGCAAGGGGGTGCGAACGAAGTGCTTCATACCGTTAGGTACGTCTGTAGTCAAGAACCAAGCATTGGTGTCTGTCAAGAAGTGGTTGACAGTGTAGCCTTCGGCCACAGAACCGTTGTTCTTCAATGCGTTGATGTCGTTGTCGTTAGTACCGACGCGGAGTTCAGTCTCCAACAAGCGGGTAGCAACGAATTGCAATGCTGAAGGAACAACCAACTTCTTGGGTTTAGCAGCGATCAGCAAGCCACGCTCATCTGTCCAAGCAGCGATCTGAATCACAGCGTTTTCCAACGATGTTTCATTCAAGTCAGCAGGAGTAGATGGGATATTGCTGTTAGTACCGCCGGACACCAAGGGGTGGCTAGCAGAGAACAATGCCTGACCGTCACCACCAGCGTAGCTAGAGCTAAAACCGTTGTTCAAAACAGCGGCAGCTTTAACTTGCTTTGTGTAAGCCATAGCGCGGGCCAAGCCTTTTGTATAACGAGCAGACAAAGAGTCATACAAGTTATCTTCAATAGCTTCTTCAGTCAAGCTGAAGCCCAAAGCGATGGTTTCGTGGTTGTAACGAGCAGTCCATGCTTCTTGTGCATTGTCATAAGCGATGGCAGAGCCCTCGTTCTTAACAGGTGCAGCAGCAAAGCCGGACAGCTTTGTCTCTTCTTCGAATGAACGCTCAGAGGTCTCTGTTTCGTAGATCTCTTTGTGCTCTTCGCCGTAGCGAGCGTACTCTAAACCGAACAATGCGTTCAGACCGGGGAGCAACTCTTTAAGCAGTTGTGCGCGTGAAATAGCCATGGTAAGTTACTCCTTAGATGCCAACGGCGTTAGTGTAGGCAGAAGCGCCGGGATTGAACTTAACAAACACTTCAGTGTAAGTATCGGTCAACGGAGAAGCGAAACCAATGATCTTGAACGCGGCAGCTGTAGTAACAACTGTGCTCTCCAAAGCGCTGGTAGAGTTACCTGTACGGGTGTTACCTGTAGAAGTAGACTGTGCAGCAGCAAAGAAGGTGTTAGCGCCAAGAGCGGTTTGGTCAACTTGACCATCCAGCTGAGCTTGGAAAGTCACGTTAGGGTCAGTGATAACGTAGGCTGTAATAGGGCCGCCGTTAGCTGTACCGGAAGGGTAGTATTGACCGTAGATTACTTGACCTTGCGCATTAACGTAAGAGCAACCAACGAACACACCCCAAGCACCCAAAGTGTTGCCACCGAGGTTGTTGGTAGTTAAGTCTGCGCCGGTAGCGGTAGACAGAGCGATATAACCGTCAGCGCCAATGATAACAACTTGACCGTAAAACAGGTTAGTTGCTTCGCCAGCGGGGTCGATTAGGAACTGACTCGTAGCGCCAGCATAAGGCATGCCGTCGTTACGGTTGATGGGACGCAGCCCATAGGGAGAATTGGTATTTGACATTTAAGCCTCCAAAAAGATTAAAAACCTTTGCCAAAGCTAGACGAGGACTTGTTCTCTTTAAAGAGCGGCATCCGCGCATCACTTTGACGCATTAGGTTGTTATCTACAGCCTCTGTCTGTGCTTGCGTTTGCTTAGCAAAATGTTCATTTCGCTGCTGTACAAACTCAGAAGGAGTCTTGCAAAGTAACAACCCGCCAATCTCAATGCTGTCTTTAAAACGGCTATTGGGATCGACTAGCAGTTTAAATTTTGGTTGCTCTTCTACACTGACCGGCTCCCAACCTTCGCGCAATTTGGCGGAGAGGTTACGAGCGTCGCTAGCATTCAAAGTAGCTACCCTAATCCATCTGTACGCAAAACCAGGAGCCTTATCGGGCTCAGGTAGAAGCTCCGCCTGCTGCCACTGCTTAGGGCGCTCTTGGGTTGTTCTACTGATCATTTCACGTTGTAATCTGCTTTCAGCCATCTTAGGCCTCCAATTTCATAAGTTCACGAGCGTATTGCTCGTTGGTTAGTCCAAGTTTCTTTGCCAAGCCCACCTGCGTCTTAGAAAGAACCACTTTTTTAGGAGCGGTGCTCCGTTTCGCTGGTGCGACCACCGTGCTTGGTTTTGTACGTTGAGGCTTTTCTTCCTCATCGTTGGTTGAAGAGCTGCCAAATTCTTCTGGGAATCTGCGCTGTACTTCTTTATCTATCGCTGCATAGTACTCATCTGTACCAATGAAGCCTCGACCATATCTAGCCTCTAAGTCCTCGTGGACACCTTCAGCATATCTGCGCATAGATCGTTTGCTTTGGTCAACGAACCATGGGTTTTTTGACACCCATGACGCAACTTTAGGGTCCATCTGAGGGTTTTGAGACCTCTGTGGTGCGAGTTGTACATCATTTTCTTCGTTTTGTACAGTAGGTTTGAAATTTTTTGCTTTATCGAGCTTAAGCTGAGCACGGATCATCTCCTGCTGGGCTTCAAGTAACTTATCGGAATCACCCGAGTCGTAGGCTTCTTTATAGTTACGGCTGGCTTTATCGACTTCCATCTCGGCGCTAGCCTGATAGTTAGAAATAAGCTCTTTTTCGCCTGATTCCAGAACGGTTTTAAGCTTACGGTTCTCGTCGAGAATCTTCTGCGCAACGGCTAAAGCCTCTTGTTGCTCACGTAATGCAGCCTCTTTCTCCCTGCGCTCGTCGTGCCAAGCCTTCTTGTATTGCTTAAATTTAAGCTTTACGTTATGGGAGTAATCTTCTGACTCATCCGCCTTTTCCAAGTCCTCTTTAATGGCCGTTGGAAGGGGTTCTATGAACCTATCTTCAGAGGGAGTATCGTCTTTAACGTCAATCTTAATATCGACTTCGTCTTCTTCCACCGAGATATCCAATGTATCTTCGGGTTTACCCGTAGTATCTTCTTCATCGGGGAACTTATAGCTATCGCTAAATTTAGGCATGTGCGCTCCTTATTTGCGTTTGATGCCGCGTGGATCGTCAACAATTCCTTCGACGGAATCATCGTTGATGATGCGGAACTCTCTACCGTGGATGACTAATCGTGAACCAGCGTATGGCCGGACCAAGATAAAGTCGCCTTTTTTACACCAAGGTCCTGTTGGGAACTTTGTTGTATCTTTGTAACAGTCTGGACCAAGCTCAACTACAAACAAGACCGTTGTGAGGGTCTCTTCGTTGCGCATAGTCTCGTCTGCTTTAATCAAACCAACTTCGCTATCTTCGTACTTAGCATCAGCCTCAGGGATCGCGCACAGAATGCGGTAGCCCGATGGCTTTGGTAGTTGTTTGGCTTTCTCCTCTGCTTTCTTATGCATCAAGGCCGACAAGTCGATCGCTTGACTCAAATCCAACGTTGGTGTTTCACTCATCCGAGTTCTCCATGTTTTTTGTCAGGTCTGTAATGTTTCTACGTGCTGTGAGTAGACCTGTAATAACCCCACATTGCTCGCAGTACTCAGAGTAGTCCTTGGCAGATTTGGCTCCCAAGTTCTCCTCAATTTGTTTGACCTTCTGGTCAATCTGCTGGATCAAAAGACCCAGCGCTTGTCTAGTTTCTTGCATCAGTCACCTTTCTTAGGTTGCTTAGACCTGCTCTCCACTTGCATACGCGCGATACGCTCTTGGTTAGCCAGCATCATCTGATGCTTCTGCAAGTCCATGCCTGTTGAGAAGCCTGCCTGCTCATGTGCATGCTCACGCTGCTGTTTATCAGCTTGTGCTTTGATTGCAAGTTTGGCTCCTTCAGTCTCCTGCTGCGCATTGATACGCTCGCGCTCGATCTGTAGTTGTGCCTGCTTGAGCATGACATCCGCTTGGTCCTTCGCCGCCTTGCGTTGCTGCTCTTGTGCTTTGATCTGAAGCTCTTGCTGCTGCAGCTGGATGAGCGGGTCTTGCGCCATCTGCTGGTTCTTCTGCTGCTGTGCTTCTTGCTGGTGTTGCTGCAAGATCTGTTGCGCAGCCTGCGCAGCCATCTGAGACACTTGAACCTCCATCTCTGGAGTCATCTCAACTTCATCCGCATCATCTTGATATGGAGGCAACGTCTGACCCATCGCCTGCTCGATCTGCTTGCGCATCTCCATACCCAAGTGTTCTGCAATATGCGCTGAACCCGCAGCCATAAGCTGCTGCGCCAATTGAGGACTCTGACCCAGCATCTGTTGGATCTTAGGATCTTGAGCCATAGACATGTGAACAGCAATATGAGCCTTATGGTCTTGGTACATGAACGCTTTAACAGGCTTGTTCATCAGCATGTTCTGGTTCTCTGTAACAGGATCACGAGGTTTCATGTCGTCCTGCATGGGGACAAGCTTCTGATAGTTCTTGATGCCAAGCACATCTAACATCTGACGGTGCAAGAGTGGCAAGTCATACAGCTGAGGAGCAGTCTGAGCAAGTTGGAGAGCCGCCTGATACTGAACAACTTTCTGAGCCATCGTCGCCGCGTTGGGATCACTCACTGGGATGATGTCCACCAAGTCATAGTCAGACTGTTTAGCGCGACGTCCGCCCTCGACTGGCTCGTAGCTGTACGTTGGTGGCGTGTAGTCACGGATGATGTTTCTCAAGAGCTTGAACTCTTGCTTCATCGAGTAGTGGATGCGTGACTGAACAGCACTCATCGTCTTGAGCTGACGCTCAAGTATGGCTAACGTTGTACCCACGGGAGCCTGTGCAGACATGTCTGACGTCTGCAGCTCAACAGCACCAGCAAACTTGCGGCCCTCATCAATGATCTGATTGAGCAACGCCGCTAAGACTTGTGAAGGCTCCTTGTATGGCAGAGGCATGATGTTGTCACGCATGGTGCCGCTTGGCACGTCCATGTCACGCCACTCGCCTGGGGAGATCGGGGTATCGTCACCTTTGGATCTAAGTCCTCTAGTCTTAAAACCACCGGGGAGGTTTGAAAGAGTTCCAGCATCAACCAACTGACGCAGAATAGAAGTACCAGATTTAGCAAAAGCACCAATAAGGTGAACGAGGCCAAAGTTATAAAAACCAAACCCTGGAATGTAGCCGTAATGAACGAAGTGGGTGCGCTTTTGGCAGAGCTCGTCGTCCGGCTCCCAGTTGCGCCTGATTGCGAGGACCTGCCCAGTGCCCTTCTCAATCGTGACGATGTATGGTAATGCGATCCCCGTTTTTTCGCCGTCATCTTCATGCTCATAACCTTTAAGATCTAGATCAACCTGCATCTCCAGTAGTTTGAACCGGTCATCTTGCGTTGCACGAAAGCCCATCTTCTCTGCTATGCGTTTCTCTACTTCGTCCATCGTCTGAGTGGGTTCACCCAGATCAACGTCAAGATAGAAGCCTTCATGCTGCAGTCGCTTCAAGTCATTCTTGTTCTTGCGCATCACATGAGTAATACGCTCCGCATCAGCAAGACTTGATGCACCGTAAGGCACGACCACATCTTCCGCCGGTGCGTAGATAGAGACTTGACGATCAAGAGAAGGATCAAAATAAACTTTCTTGAACGCGTTACCAGCAAGGCCCAAGCCCCAGAGCATGCGCTCGTGCTCAGGACGGTACTCTTTCATCACGTCAGTAAGCTGGTAGTTCATATCATCTTGAACTCGCTCCGCTGCGTCTTTCTTCTCGGGGGTTTCTTTGCCGATGATCTTAGTCTTGACAGGACCCGCTGCAGGGAACGTCTCCATCATCGTCTCAGCTTGGAACTTCACAACTGCTTCAGTCAGCAGTGGGTGGAACACACCACAAGCACCGGGCCAAGGTTCTGTTCTTTCCTCAATCTTCAAGCCCAGCAGCTCAAGACCATCCACGTATGTCTGTATCCAATCTTTGCGAGCAGACACATCAGCTTCAAAATCGCCAATCAACTCGCTGGCAAGTGAGGCAAGGATATCTTCAGGGATGTCTTCGGCCAAGTTCTTACTAAACTCGTCGCTTTCATTTGCCTGCTCAATATCAATCTCTACGTCACCAGCACGGATGCGTACAGCCTCGGGGTCTTCAATCTCAATCTCAATTGGCTCTGCCTCCATACCCAACTGATCAAGTCCTTGCGGAGCTTGGTACAGAGCTTTATCCATATTTGTCGCCATGATGTATCCTTAATAATACGCAGCTTTTTTGCGATACTGTCGTAGAAAATTATCTTCCGGCTCGTCCGTCGGAAGTCGTAAAAACCCACCCTGACGGAATCTTAACAGCGCAAGCGTTGTGGAGTCCACCAAGTCATCGTTTGTGCCGGCTGGAAAGTCATTGCACTCTTCTATTACTTCCTTAGCCCACCTACGATCAGGCGCAAACACGATGCCGGATGCAAATAAGTCAGACACCGCGTTCACACGCGCTATTTTGTCCTGTCCTTTGCCCGGAGTAAACTCCCCTACCGGCACGCCCATCCGTCTAAACTCCTGATACAGCGCCGATCCGTTGGATTTCTTCTCCACCATGAACGCATCAGGCTGCCACTCCTTGTATTCCTCAAGCACCATCTTCTTAAGCTCTGGGTACTCCATCCGTTTCTTGATGGCATTGAGCAAAATGATGCAAAAATTCTGTGTTTCCTCGTTATAGAACACACCCCACGTCGTCAAAGCGTTATAGTCAGCCCTAGTGGTAGCTTCCTGAGCCGCGTCGAGAGACATAATAGTGAACTCGCAGTTGGGAGGGGTTTCTTTATCCCAAATTTGCCACCATTCCCTCTTAATTAGCGCGCCTTCCTCAGAAGTGGGCTTCTGCATGTACTGCGCATTCCAATACCGGATGTCCAGAGCAGCTTTTTTGGCCAATAACTCCTCAACATCCCAGAATTCTGGCCAAAGTGCTTCGCCATCTTCCTTAATTGCAGGAAACTCAACAACTTCCCACGGATCTACGTCTTCATTTCGTTCAGTTTGCTGAACAATCATGCCAGTCAGGTCCAATTTGGACCAACGAGTCATCACAATAATAATTGCGCCTCCCGGCATAAGACGCTGGAGAGGGCCAGACTGGAACCATTCCCAAGCAGGTAAGAAAACATCTGCCCTACCTGTCTTAGCCTCCTGCTCTGAGTGGGGATCGTCAATAATGAACAGGTCAGCACCACGGCCAGCAAGAGCGCCGCCGACACCAATAGCAAAATACTCACCATTAAAATTTGTACCCCAGCGAGAAGCGGATTTTGAGTCACTCTGGAGCTCGACTTGAGGAAATATTCCCTTATAAGCTTCTGATCCAACGAGGTTACGCACACGACGGCCAAAGTTAACAGCCAGATCCGCCGTGTGAGACCCCATGATAATCTTTTTCTGAGGGTACTTACCCAAGAACCACGCTGGTGCAAGATAGGATATGAGCTCAGACTTACCGTGTCGTGGAGCAATATTAACAATGACTCGTTTTTTCTTGCCTGCAGCAATATCTTCAAAGATCTGAATAAGTTTAAGGTGGTGGGGTCCCACTTTATATCCGGGGTAGACGTGCTGGATGAAGTCAAGGAAGCTCTCCTTACCCATATCCTGGGTCATGTTAGCGTCATACTTCTTTAGAAGCTCAAGAGTACGCCTTTTCTGCTTGTCAGGCATAGCTGGCAAGGCTTGTCGCAGCTTGAAGATAGCTTCAGGCGTCAGTTTTTGCATCGTGTTTAAGTACTTCGCGGGCTTCTACGTCGATGACCTTACCTTCTAAGCTTTGTAAGGTCTCTAAAAGTTCTTTTTCTACCTCTTCAGGTGTCATAATTTTGTGCGTAACTTCAGAGCGTTTCTTAAACGCGTCTACGCCGTCTACTTCACCTAATTTAGATAGTGCAGCAACCCTTACTTTTGGGTCCCGGGCGTGTTCTACTTCATGCACAAGCTTATTTACCACGTACATTTTTAGATCAGACAACTCGTCCACGATAGAGACGTTCATCTGAGCAACCATTCCTGCAAGGAAGGCTAATGTTTCGTTGGGGTAGTTAGCAAATTCTGGTCTGTGGCTTGGATCAGACGCCATCTGACGAGCTAGTTCTGTAGCTTGTGCAGCGTTTTCTTTGGTTGGGGAGAGTTCTTGGCCAGTCAAGTCTGACATTAACTTGATGACGTTGGCTCGCATCTGCAATTCTTCAGCAGGCGACAGCTCCGGGAACGCCTCTTTAGCGTTCTGTGGCAGAGGAATGTTTTCCTCAATGTTCGGCACTATTTGATCCATGTCAGCGAAGGCTCCTTCGGCAGTTTGCGCAAATGTAACACATAAATATATTTTTGTACAAGGGGAGGTTAGGAATCCTACCGGGGGGTGTTCTGAATTACACAGCGTGTGCAACTTTGTGCAATTTGTGCAAGGGGTGGGGTGCTTGTTTAACGAGGGGTGGGGGTGTCAATTACACACGCCGGGTACGCAGAGGAGTCGGGACCCTGAATTATTACTTGGTAACTTGACATAAGAATTAGGTTGAGTTTTGAAAAAATGTGGAGTTATTTGTGCGTGTTAGGGGGTATGGGGTATGCGGGGGGACCCATTTGGCATCTTGGGGGGTGGGGGGATGGGGGGTGTCCCCAGCCAAACTTTACTTATGCCCCCCTTCCACAGTAATCTGTACTCAATGCAACGCGGTTGACGTTGCAGATCTCTTGAAAGGAGACTGTATGTACACAGTAACAGTACAGTGGGGTGAGTTGGTTAAGACTCACAAGGCTTGGACACTTAGCAGTGCTAAGCAGTGGTTGTATGCATATCCTAACAAGGATGTGTTTGCAAAGGTGACCAACATCTTTGGTCAGACAGTAGCAGTTCGCTACAAGCGGTAACACGAGGGGCTTCGGCCCCTCTCTTTAAAGGAGAGAGTTATGTATGTAGGTTTAGCTTTGGTGATCCATGCGATCACGTTTGCATTGTCAGTGACAATGCTTGTCCCACAAGGTATGTGGTTGTGGTTAGTAGGGCTGGTCTTCAGCACAGGGATGATCGTGTACATCATGCCTAAGATCCAACTGAAGAACGACGAATGACAGTCGGTCAATCTAACATCTGGCGGGTGAATGTCCGCCAAGCGTTAGTGGAGGCGGTCAGGGACCGCCGTCCATTCAGCCCACTAACATACGAAGTGGAGAAGCGGAGACGCGAACTCCTACAAGTCCAACGCGCAACGTTCTGCGCAAAGCTTGACGGCTTTGAGTTCAGTAGACTACGCAGCGATTACTTCAAGCGCTAACCAAGGGGAGCTACGGCTCCCTTTGATACCAGTTATTTTCCGTCGCGCGTATGAGTGCGTGCGAGTCGCACAAGGTCGCTAAATAGTGTCCCACTCCCCCGTGAAACTTTACTTAAGAGACCCACAAGCGTAAGGTTACATCACTGGGTCAGCAGTTCCGCTACTCAGTATTTTATCAATCGTTCATTTTATGGAGATTTGAACATGGCAACTAAAGCCTCTAAAGCCGTGGAATTCGCCACGCAACCCGCCTTCACTTCTTTGAAGGACTCAGCTTTCCAACAAGCCGGTGCTCACCAGACCTTGGAGTCAGTAGCTCGGTACGCTTTATCTCAGATTAAAGACTTCCCTAAAGAAGTCCCGACTGAAGCTAAAGACTCATTGTATGAGGGCTATCGCATGAAGTTCAATGCGCTCCAACCCGCGTTAATGTACGCGGTTATCAACGGCCACTATGTACGCGCCTCAATTGAGCATTGTGCCAATGACAAGGTCGAGAAGGTCGAGATCGGTGTTCCGTATGCTTACAGCTACTCAGCACAAGAGTTCGGCAAGTTGGCCAACACCAACCCCGCGCTCCACGCTCTTGTTAAAGAGATCAGAGAAAAGTGTTCCACTTATTGCTCGAATCGACTGGGCGACTTGAAGAGAGCGGCCAACAAGATTCTCAATGAGGGTCAAGAGCGCAAGCGTACGGCCAACAAGGACTTCGCTGAGTTCGTTGAAGAGTGGTTCAAAGAAGCGGCTCCAACCCGACTGAAGTCAGCTAAAAGTCGCAATGACGCAACGGCTGATGACAAGCGGTTCAATGAAGCTAACGTCGCCTTTATGGTGAAGTGGAAACACGCTGACGCTAAGTAACACTTAGCTCCCCAACCCCGCAGATCGCAAGGTCT
>JAUMTR010002379.1:0-10004 GCA_032270685.1 Microctenopoma stevenorrisi | reverse complement strand
CTGACATCATTGCATGTTAATAACTTTGTTTCTTTTCTCTCCCCTAGTTGTGTTTCGTCCTCTCTCTCTCTCTCTCTTTATCTCTCTTTCAGATGTCCGTGACCTTGGAACTGTGGTTGCTGGTCCTACCAACCTGCCGGTGCTTCGTCTGCTGCTCCTTGTTGTTGTTGTGCTCTATGTTACCTGCTGTTCTTTTTTCTCTCCTCTGTCCACTAACCCCAACCGGTCGAGGCAGATGGCCGCCCACCCTAAACCTGGTTCTGCTGGAGGTTTCTTCCTCTTAAAGGGAGTTTTTCCTCTCCACTGTTGCTCAAGTGGGACTGCTGGGTTTTCTCTGTATATATTGATATATTGTGTAAGGTCTTCAACCTTACACCGTAAAGTGCCTTGAGATAACTTTTGTTGTAAAATGGCACTATATAAATAAAATTTAAATGGAATTGAATTGAATAGTCTGGATGAAGGAAGCAGAAAAGTAGTGCTGCTATAATGTTTAATGTAGTTTTAGGTAACAAGCAGATCCGTTCCAATAAGTTTAACTTTCACTAATGGTGATGTTTGATGTTTTGTTCAATAAACCACAGTATAAATCCTATCAAATTCAGAACAGGGTCTGTTCACTGGCTACTCTTAATAGAGTGCCCCAGGGTTCTGTGCTCAACTTCAGTTTGTGTTTTACACTCTTTGCTCCTTCCACTCGGACTTGTATTCATAACAACTTGTCCCTCTCCCAGCAAAAAACAGAATACAGCATATTTACATTGGTGATAATTGACTCACTTAGCCATTACAATTATGACAAAAGCAAATTATGATGTTGTTATATGGAGACACCCAATGGATAGGTTATTGAAGACATTGGCCTTAAAAGAAAGACCACAATAAATGTCCATTTGCCAGGATTGTTCTTTAAACTAAAATAATCTTAAAGACCAACAGGAACCAGAGTTTTATGTTAACCATTATGACAATAAATATAGTAGATTGTTAATCATATGAAACTCTTAAGAGTTAAGATAAATAGGCTAAGTTGAGTTTTCTTTTTTTATTATTATACAAACACAGAAACACAAAGTACACAGTACAAAGACACAAAATACAAAAACACAATACATTAACCAAGACAGTGTGAGGGGTATGATTTATGTCACCTATTTATATTGTTGAAAAGGTTTGATGGTGGTGGTGGGGGGTATCTAGCTCCCCTTTTTTATGATTAAGTTAATAAAAAAAGGAAAAATAAATAAATATTAATGCATGGGCATTGTGTGCTCACAATGCCCATGTATGTAAAATATTAAAATATTAATTAATAATATTTAACAATTTTCATTACTATAGTTGTTATCATATAATTAAATATAAATACATACATACACACATTCATACATATCCATTTACATGTGAACATATATGCGGACACAAATACACATTATCATTGTCATTATTTATAATTATGGCAACAGTAAAGAGAGGGTAAGAAAAAAAAAAAAACCTTATTTGTTTGAAATTTGTTGATGATAGATGAATCTGGGTGTAGGGATATCGGGAGTGTGCGTGGTTTCAGATATCGATTTCTCGTCTAAACCAAAGTGGTTTAAAGAAGGGTTCCATATTTCTACAAAGGCATCGAGATTCTTTTTGTGTAAAGCTGTTATTTTTTCCATTGTTAAGTGTTCTATAAGTAGGTTTATCCAGTGATTTATGTGTAAGCTTTTTTTCGTTTTCCAGTTTAAGAGAATAATTTTTTTTGTCAATGTTATCGAGATGAGTGATGGATTCCTGTGTTTGACTTGAAGATTGTCTATTTCAGATAGTTTTCCTAACAAACAGAGAGATGGGCTTGTAGGGATTCTGCAGCTCAAGATAGTTGACAGTTTGTCTATTACTGCTATCCATAGTGAGTGAACTGGTGTGCAGGTCCAGGTAGCATGAAAGTAATCATCTGTGCTACCAGAGGTGCATTGTAAGCAGGTATCTGTGGTAGTTAATCCCAATTTATACAATTTTCTTTGTGTGATGTGGATCCTGTGAATAGTCTTGTGTTGTATAAGTTGTGGGTTTGTGTTGCTGGTCATTGAGAATAGGTTTTTACAGATCTCTGTCCAAAGGTCGGAGTTGAGGGAGAGATTCAGATCTTTTTCCCATTTTGTTTTTGGGATTGCTATTAATATGTCTACATTTGAAATAACTTTATAAAGTTAAGATAGTAATTTCTTAGGGCTTGTCATTTTCATAATATTAATGGCTAGTATGGGAGGCTGTAGTTGGTTATTATTTATGTTAATTTTGGATTTTATTATAGATTTTAATTGTTGATATTGGAGAAACTGTTCTCCCCCAACTCCGTATCTTTTCCTGAGTGTGTTGAAAGGTATGAACTGATTATTCTCAAAAAGGTGGTGGAGGTGGGTTATCCCTTTTTGTTGCCTTATAGGGAAATTAATTGTGGTATTATGCAGTTGAAAGTCGGGATTGAGCCAAATTGAGGTGTGACTGCATGGTGTTAGCGTAGATTTAGTGATCTTGAGAGCTTTCCACCAGGCTGTCAAGGTTAATGAAATAGTGGTGTTCTTGAAGGAATTAATTTTTTTGATTGATTGAGGCATAAAAGCGAGGTCAGAGATTGAGGTAGTTTCACATTGATTTTGTTCTATGAGTGTCCATGAGTTGTTGTAATTATCCTTCTGTATCCATTTCACTAAGTATTGAAGTTGTGTTGCTAGAAAGTAATGTTGGAAGTTGGGTGCTTCAAGGCCACTTAATGTTTTTTTTTTTTTTGTAGTGTTGATAAACTGAGTCGCGACTTTTGGTTTTTCCAATAGAATTTTATTGTTAATTAGTCGAGTGATTTGAACCAGTTGTTTGTCGGAGTTGTGGGGAGCATTGCAAATAAGGAATTTATCTGTGGTAAGATTTTCATTTTGACTGTAGCAATTCTTCCAATTAGTGAAAGTGGGAGGTTAGTCCAACGTCTGAGGTCATCTTCAATTTTTCTAAGAAGAGGAGTGTAATTGATATTAAAAAGTTCTGACAGTCTGGCAGAGGTATTAATGCCGAGATATTTAATGTTTCCAGTGTTTATTGGGAGAAAAGATTCCTGGGCTGCAGAATCCCATGCACCTTCTGATAATGGTAGTATAGTTGACTTATTCCAGTTTATTGTATAGTTGAGATTTTTGAGAAGGGGTTAATAATTTTAAATGTTTCCTTTAAAGAGCTAGCTGGGTTCTGTAGGTGTAATAAAATATCATCTGCATAGAGACTAATTTTATGTTGTATATTTAAGTCCTGTATTCCTATAATGCTAGTATTTTGGCGTATGGCAGCTGCTAGTGGTTCTATAAAAATTGCGAATAAAGAAGGGGAGAGTGGGCATCCTTGTCTAGTTCCTCGGTGTAGTGTGAAGCTCTGTGAAGAAATTCCATTTGTGGTGATTGTAGCTCTAGGTGTAGTGTAAAGTATTTTTAACCAGTGGATGAATGACTCTCCAAAACCAAATTGTTAAGAAGTAGGTATATTCTCTAGCCGAAGTGTTATTAATTCTCCAGCAATTGTTTAGTCTATAGTGTTTCATATATTTTCTTAATACTTCAGTTGAATGCTAGGTTCGTATGTTAAAAGTGTTTGAGCGGTCTATTTGGGGGTTTACGACAGTATTGAAATCTCCAGCTATAATGATATTTCTTGTGACACTTAGTAAAGGAAATAAGTTATGGAAAAAGGATGGATCGTCGCTATTTGGGCCATAGATAAGTTAACAAGAGTTAATTCTGTGTGGTTAATTGATACTTTTGTTATTACAAATCTTCCTTCTGGGTCCGTGATAGATGTATTGTGTGTCAGAGGGATATTCTCATTAACTAGGATTGAGACTCCTCTTTGTTAACTATTATATGTTGAAGAAAGTATTTTATCATATTGTTTACATGTAAGGTTATCTAGGTCTGAATTTGCCAGATGCGTTTCTTGTAAAATACATATGTCTGCCTTCAGCTTGATTAAGTGATTGATAATTTTAATTCTTTTTATCTGGGTTCTGAAACCACGCACATTCCACAAGACTAGTTTGAGTGATTGTATGGTTTCTTATTAAGGTTTATTCTATTCCATAAACATATATATCTGTGTGAGTGTATTTTTGACATATTCATTACATGGTTGATACAAACAAAAAGGGGTGTAGGGAGGGAGCGGGAGATAAGTTTTGTATGTGTGTATATGTGCCCGCGCGCTGCGGCGTGAAAGCGTTGAAACTAACCTATTATGACATATGTAATAGGTAACATATGGTGCAAGAGACAAAACGACAAACAGTGGAACAGGTAAATGTCCATAATCACAAACATGTCTCAGTGGGGAGGGATGCGGAGGGGGGGGCTTTATAGTGCTTTAGAGTGCAGGTGGGGTCTGGTCTGTAGTGTGTATTTTCTTAGTTCTCTCTCTCTATATACACATACATACACACACACACACACACACATATATATATACATACACATATATATTATTTTTGTCGGCAGCAAAGACTGGTAATGATGGAGCGTGGTTATACGATATAGCAGTCAGAATATGTCGGATGTCAAGTACGTTAGATGAGCCATGGAGTAATCTTGAACTCGCGGTAAAGTTGTCCTTCAATGTATAGTTTGTCTACAATCAGTGTTGCTCGTTTGTTGTTTTGTCTATGTTGTTTCATAATGGGCCAGAGGATTTTCCGTCGGTCGTTAATTTCAAGTGGAAATTGGTCATTGAGTCCGTATGTTGTGCCTTTCAGTTCTCTTCCTTTGCTTTTAATCAGTTCTTTGTGTTTGTAGTGCTCCAGTTTAGCAATAATGGGTTGCGGTGCTTTGTTTGTTCGGGATCCAAGACGATGAACACGATGAAATGTGATCTGCTGGATTGTGTCCGCTGGTAGTTTTAATTGGGTTTTCAGAAAGTCCTTAATAAGTGCCTCGGGGTTGTCAGACGGTGTTCTGGAATGCCGGAGAAAATCAGGTTGTCGCGCATGCTTCTTGTTTGAATATCCAATACGCTTTCTTTCATCGTTTTGTTTCCTTTTGTAATCAGGTCCATTTTTTCAGTCAGTGTTTTAACCGTGGTTTGGAGAGACTTGTTTGACTTTTCTAATGTTTCGATGTATTTGTGTGCAAATTCTAGACTTGAGCGGAGTTCTTTTATTTCGTCATGAGTGTAACAAGTCCAGTTTCTTATTGATAGATGCGAGTACACTAACCTCAATTTCTGTTGTTTCTAGATCACTGGTATCTGTTGATGATGTCTTTTTCCTCTTCTTTGGGTTAGCAGGGTCTTGTTGGTTCGTTGCCGGAGTGTTGTCCATGTTATTGCCGTTGTAGTAGTAGTCAATGAATGCTTCTAGATCCACTAATTCCTCCAGTGTAATGATTCGTTCCGAAAATTATTGGTGCATTCTTGTATACCGATAACCAAGAAAAAAAAGGAAAAAAAAGTTAGAAATATATGAAAGAAAGTGAAAATAAAGGGAAATAAAAAAGAAAGGGTTAGCTCGTTTTGTATTATCTACTGACTGTGCGCCGCCATGTTGGATCTCCCCACTTGCTGTGCTACTCGCGCGACACTCAGTGAGACATCCCTCCCTCAGTGAGACCCCCCGGCTGTTAGGAGACAGGTAAACGCTGCAGGTTTGTGTCTGACAGACTGAAGTTAAACTCATTCCTCAGATTGGAGTTTGAGGCGCTGCTGTAACAAAGTTTTGACGTACTTTCCTATTGGAGGTGAACTCTTTGTGACAAACTCTGCAGTATGTTTTCCTGCAGGAAATCTGAACCACCTCAAACTACTGAACCGCTGGTTTTCATTTTACCGACCAGATGATATTTCTCGTTAGTTTCATCTACGCTGTTGCCTAACAGTGGACTGGGTGTAGCCACATGGCCAGTGAGAGAAGGAGTAAAGACTATTTATCATACATGTGGACAGTGTCACATATTTAACATTTTCCGATGCTTGAGGTCATGTTGTCCTCTTCTTGTTCTAGGTTGATGAAGTTGAGTATATTTCCCAAAGACCTGTAACTTCTGCCTCCTGACTTTGTCTTTTTTCTTTTGTGATTCAGACTTGAAATATATTAAAGCAAACCGTGGAGAGGACGAGACTCTTCAGTGTCTGGGTCCCAGAGATGCTGCCGTCGTGCTGTTACGGTGGAGGAGACCTGATCTTGAATCAGAAAAGTACGTCTTCTACTTCAGGCAGAACCGCATATATGAAGAGTACCAGGATCCATCTTATCGCGGTCGAGTAAAGCTCAGAGATCCAACGATGAAGGACGGAGACGCTTCTGTGATTCTGAAGAACGTTGACATCAATGATGCTGGAACATACGAGTGTTATGTTGGAGTCATGGGAAGAAACCCAGAGCTCATCAACAACATCACTCTGACCGTTGAACCAGGTGTGTGTGGGGGGGTTATTGTTATTCTTCATATTTACATGACGACACCATTTCTGTCTCTCTGTTGCACGTGGCTGAGTTTGTCTGTGACATTTACACAGAGGCAGGAAGAAGGAAATCTGACTTTTAAACCCTGGAGCCCAGGACACAGAGTCACAGTCTTACACGCCTCTCTGCAGGACACCCTCCAAAACGTGCACCTAATTATTATTATTATTTTCAAGTTATATAAATCAAAAAGAGGAGTGAATGATAAGAACCTAATAAAAATAAAAACCACTCCTCTTACTGAACAGAATAAAATCAGAACAATTAAATGTGGATTATTAAATATCAGATCTCTCTCATCTAAATCCTTGTTAGTCAGTGACTTGATAAGTGACCATCAGATAGACTTATTTATTCTCACTGAAACCTGGCTGCCTGAGACCCCCACCCCTGTTTAGTGAGGGGTTGTTCTTCTGTTTTGGTATTCGATCTTTAGGGTGGACTAGTCTCCGTCTCAGTGTGTTAATGGGTTTGAAATAAAAAGGTATTTGGTGTTTCTCAAGTCACTTTTAGTCTTTCTGATACACCAGCCATTTAGGGATTGACCAGGTTCTTCCGTTTGCTCTGAGACTCCAGTTGCTCTGTGGTCCTTTTTCTGGAAGAAGGTCCTGCCATGTTAAAGGCCCATCTGGATATCCACAGGTTTTGGGTTGGTTTTCTGTACAGTTATATGTTCAGTTTCCTATCAGTCCCGATGATCACTGCAGAGACCAGGAACGCCAGCCAGCTGTCCTTGGCATCCTCTCGGGTGAACTCTATGTTAGTGTCTATGGAGTTAATTTGTTCTGTGCAGGCCTGCACCTCCTGACTCTTAAGCCACATGTCATCCACATATCTGAACCAGTGTGTTGGTGTCATTCCTGGGAAAGATTTGAGTGCTTTCTCCTCCACTTCTTCCATGTACAGGTTGGCAACCATGGGAGACACTGGAGAGTCCATGGCACAGCCATGTCTCCGTCTGTAGAAGTCGCCCCTTTAGGTGAAATAGGTGGTGTTCAAGCAGAGGTCTAAGAGCCGGCAGATCTGGTCTGGGTTCAGGTTGCGGTCGGTGAGGGTTCTGTCTTCCTCCAGTCTCCTTCTAACAGCTGTTACAGCCACAGTGGGGGGTATGCTGGTAAAGAGTGATGTGACATCAAAGGATGTTCCAGTTGCAGCTCCCTGACCTTGGAAGCAAATTTTTCTGAGTTGTGGATGTGATGGTCCGTGTGTCCAACCAAGGGTGGCAGAATAGTGTCCAGGTGTCTAGCACTGTTGTACGTCACTGAGTTTCTGCTGCTGACGATGGGTCTGAGTAGGGAATCCTCGTTGTGTATCTTGGGAAGTCCATAAAGGCACGGCATGGTCTTCCCAGGATAAAGACGATGATGTTGCCCTGTCGATGGCTTCTCCATCTCAAGGTGTTTCAGTCAGTCTATCACCATCTTTTTGTAGATGTTGGTGAGATCCCTTTCAGTTTTTCACAGGTTTGTTTGTCCTCCAAAAGAGAGATTACGTTTTCGTTCTAATCTGTGGTGTTCAAGACAACCGTGCATCTTCCTATGTCTAAGCAGTTAGTGATGGTCTCATCTTTGCTGAGTGAGGACAGTGACTTTTTTAAAAATCTTTTTCTAAAATGATTCCTGTTTTCTTCTTCTTTATGTGATACACAGTGCTCTCCACTGAAAGGTCGTGTTATCATCTGGTTTTAAGTTCCTCTCTCACCCTCTGTCTGTACTTTAATCTTTAACGCTGTGTTTGTTCTTCAGTCCAGATAAACATCACAGCAGAACCTGGACAAACTGTCACTCTGACATGTGAAGCTCCGGTCAACATGGACGTCACAGCTGTAAAGTGGATCAGACCAGACCTGGAGCCAGATTCTGTACTTTTCTACCAGGAGGGTCAGAATGATCCAGAAGATCAGCATCCATCTTTTCAGAACCGGGTGGAGCTGAGGGAAAAACAGATGAAGGACGGAGACGTGTCTGTGATTCTGAAGAATATGATGTTTAATGACACTGGGACATACGAGTGTCACGTTGTTCAGAATGGAACCAGCCACAGAAGATCCGGTTTTGAGCCCATCAGCATCATCAACCTGACTGTTGAACCAGGTGAGTTAGTGAGTGTTTGTCTCTGGATCAGAGTTGATCAGGGTCCTGTTCTTTGTTCTTTGTATGTCACACATCCAGTAATATTGAGAGAGAGAGATTTTTACAGAGGTGCTGTGAAGAATTTAAAGGTGTAACTCAACAAAAAATGCAAAAAGATGGAGGCAGAAAGTGTCTGATGGAGTAAATATGAGTTCTTATTTGCACCATCATCACATGTATAATCACTGCAGATATAAGGAGAACCTGGTAACACATTAAACCAAAAGTGCCTGTATGTTCCTCTCAGCCTCACGACCATTAATTGTGGAGATTTTGTATCTTTAATTGTAAACTGTGTTGTCTCGTGACTCTCTAGTGTGCACACGTGTGGATGATTTGGTGACTAGGATAGATTTTTGGGGGGTTAACCGCAGCTTGTCAACACACTTTGATCACATCACTCATAGCAGCAGTTTCTACAAAGTCTCATTACCAACATATTTAGAAAACACCAACACCTGGACCCATGTTCTTCACACATTCATTATCATGTTAGCTGGATAATATCAACAATGATCTCAGACCGACTGATTCTTCCAAAGTCATGTCAGACCTACTCAGGACCAGGTTCATACTACAATTTAATCAGTGTAAGTAAGATGACTTCTCAGTCTATGGATGACTTTACTACCTGACGCCTCACTACTCAAGTCTACTTCTTCTTCCTCTACAGGTCACACAGAGGAGGGAGGAGACGAGGAGGGAGGAGACGAGAGCAGACACCATCATGTCATCGTTGGTTGGGTTGTCGGTGTAGCTGTTCTTGTTGTTTCCGGTATTATTGTTGTTTTAATTTGCAGAAAACATCAAAGACAGACAGAACAAACTTCAGCTGGACAATCTGCTGAAACTGGGTGTTTAGGTCAGTTGCCATGGCAGCTGCAGAGGAGCTGAGTGGAGTTGCGCTGAGAGATGAGAAATGGGCGGTGTCTGCTAGTGGAGCTCCAGGCTCTGTGACTCTGGTTCCATAATGCAGACTTGACGAGTAACAGCAAGCCTTTGCTGTTTCATCACTCCCAGACTCTGGCAGTAAAACATCAGAGGCTCACTAGAAAGCTGTCCCTCCACTCGCAGACACAGACATAGATAAGCAAACAACAGAAAGTGGCAGCTACTAAAAGCCAAACAGAAACTAATGAGTAGAACAGAAAATCACATCTACTGGGGGCCAGTGAGAGACGGACTAATGACCAGCCTAGAACAGAAAACCAAGTGTAACACATGGGATTTTAAGAAGTGTCTAAAGGTTGCATATCCTGTTGTGGTTACTAGAGGGCGTTTCAGCGCTGTGCAGATTGGGGTTTTTCTAATCACTACACTAGCCTCAAGTACTACTGTGAGGAATCTTGGGGTAATCTTTGATCAAGATTTATCATTTACCCCCTACATAA
>JAUMTR010002298.1:0-10020 GCA_032270685.1 Microctenopoma stevenorrisi | reverse complement strand
ACAGGACAAACACAGACTGCAGCGCACAGTCAGAGCTGCAGAGAAGATCATTGGTGCACCTCTGCCCTCTCTCCAGGACCTGTACACCTCAAGAGTCAGAAAGCGGGCAGAGAAAATCAGCACAGACCCCTCACACTTGTCTTTCTGTCTTGTTACAATTTGTCTGTAATTTGTCTTTAATTTACTGTATGTGTTTTCTGTCTCTCTGTCCTAGAGAAGCTTCAAAAGACCAAAGCAAATTCCTTGTATGTGCAACATACCTGGCGAATAAAGCTAATTCTGATTTGTTGTGTCTTAATTGTCAAAGACAATATTATCTCTCTCTCTCTCTCTCTCTATATATATATATAATATCCAGATAGCTAACATTATAGGCTAACATGCCTCTTAATAATAGACCACAAGCCAAAAATGTTGCTACAGCTTAAATAATTTGCATAACATTTAGTTATAAGTGTACCAGTAAAAGTCCTAATCTGAAAAGAAACTAACAGCTGTAAAATAAAGGTAGTGAACTAAAGCTGAAAATACTTCTGTAGCAGGAAGTTGCATAAAATGTTAAATGTTTTAGATTTTTATTATATATATTTTAGAAACCTTAAAATTGTGTTTAAAAGAAAACTTCAATAACATGTATTAAGTTACTTTTCACCCCTCTCCAATGTAATTAGCTTTTTAATCCGACAATACCTTCAAACTAGAAGAAAAACTGACAACTCCAGTGTCGTAGATATATTATGACATACACAACACAACATACAAATCAAATGTTTTGTTGAGACTGGACTTCTGATTGATAATCCTGGAGCACTTGTCACGGGTGTATGGTTTTTCTCCAGTGTGAATACGCTGATGTACTTTGAGATATATAATAGCTGCCAGTCTATATAATTAATTATTTGAATGTCATGGGATTTCAAGTAAAATATTTCAGACTTGCAGTCTGTGCTCTGAGGGTTTTTTTCAACGATGACGTCATTTACCATATATGGCAAATGGAGAAAACACCCGTTTTCAACACTAGGTGGCATCCGTACTTCATCACTGTTTCTTTGTTTCTTCGGTAGCTAATCGCCTTGAAATGCATTCAAAATACCTTTGGGTCTGTGTCAAACTATGACAATAAACATTTCTTTATGTTATGGGTCTAAATAATATATGCGTATAAGCGAACGGAGCTTTCTCGTGGTCATTTCCGCATTCAAAGTCATGGATTTCTTGAGGCGGTGATCGGAATGGAAAATGATTCAAAATACCTCTAGCTCTGTGTCAAACTATGACAATGAACATTTCTTTATGTTTTTTGCACACATATGGGTGTATATGGGTCCAAATAATATTCTCATTTCATTGTCATTTTAGCTGCTGGAGATGACAGAGAGGCTGAAAGGAGTTAGATTTTCTCTTTATTCAGGCTTGATTATATGCGCTGGGCCTCCGAAGCCCCGGCACATAGACCGGAGCTTACAGGCTTCGGGGATGAAGCGAATGGTGTATTTTTCTGCAGATTTTCGTAAAAGTAACCGAAGAGATACCTATTTCATCGTCATTTTAGCTGCTGGAGATGACATAGAGGCTGAAATGAGTTAGCTTTTCTCTTTATTCTGGCTGGCAATGGAGCTTCTCCACCACCGTAGTCCTCCCAGAGTTACGCCCAAGTTCGGCCTCCGAAGCCGGGCGTAACTCTGGGAGTTCCGCCTCTGCCTCTGCATGTGGTTTATGTGCCGGGACTACGGCAGTGAATTTTTCTGCAAATGTTCAAAGCACCACGAGATTTTTATTCTGAAATACACGTCTACACAAAAGCACCTGCACATCTTTGAAATAAACGACAGGTTATGCATTCTCCAGCGCATCAAAGTCAGAACCAAAAACAGACCCAGAGATTTTTTACGCGACTGGGTGCAGGTGCAGACACGTAAAAGTTTATAAAAGAGGGACCCTGATTTCATTGTGGGACAGTAGTGAGGCGTGTAAACTGTAAGAACGATGACGAAGAGATATAGCACGGAGGAGACGGTGGCACTGGTTTAGGAGTCGGAGGTGGAGATGAAGCAAGAGTGGAGTCTCCACTGGCGAGGAGACTGACACCGGGGATGAGGACTACATTCCTCAGCCCAGCTCATCCTCCACCGAGTCGGCTGAGAGTGGGGAGGAGGAGATAGAGAGTGGAGACCTCTCCTGAATGTCGAAGAATGGGGAGATTGCGTGGGCTCCAACCAACGAGGCCACGCTAATCTACAACCCTCCGGGCACAGGGGTGAATCCGGGACCGACACGCTATGCTGTGGCGAGAGTTGGCGAGCTCAGGGACACCTTTGATTTGTTTTTTACAAAACAAATTATGGAGCTGATCCTCAGGCACACAAACTTGCAGGGGAGACGCACAATCCAAAACTGGAGAGACCTGGACGAGCTCATCCTGCGAGCCTACATTGGGCTGCTCCTGTTGGCTGGCGTCTACAAGTCCCGGGGCGAATACACCCGCAGCCTCTGGAACGCGGACACGGGCCGCCACATCTTCCGGGTGACTATGGCGGCCAAAACGTTTGAGCTGATCACCAGGGTGATGCGCTTTGATGACCGGCTCAATCGGGAGGTATGGCCTCAATCTCTGGGTCACATGCGACATAACGTCGTACGCCTGGAAGATGGCCATATACACAGGTCGGTCGGAGGGGGCGACGGTGGAGCGGCAACAGGGGCAGCAAGTGGTGCTGGAGATGACTGAGGGGCTGAAAGGGGAACGTGACGTGTGATAACTTTTTCACTTCTTTCGGCCTGGCAACGGAGCTCCTCCGCAGAAAAAACACCTTGGTGGGAACAATGGGAAGGGACAAGCCGGAGTTGCCGCCAGAGCTCCTGAGGGCAAGGGGGAGGGAGACTCTCTCCTCCCTCTTCGCGTTCACCCCGACACACACCGTGGTGTCGTACATCCCAAAACGGGGAAGAAATGTTTTGCTCCTCAGCACCCAGCACCGGGCGGCGGACATCAGCGCGAAGAAACGGAAGCCCCAGTTCATCCTGGATTACAACCGCTGCAAAGGCGGCGTGGATACGATGGATCAAGTAAGTTTACACAATCCAGTCTGAGATGTTTATTCATATGTATTATTCAGGATATTTTATACATGAAATATGTTTCATCATCTTTGTCTCTGCTTATGTTTTTGTTTTGCAGATGGTTGCAACGTACAGCTGCAGGAGGAAGACCAGACGGTGGCCGATGGTCCTCTTTTCTAACATGGTCAATGTCAGTGCGCTCAACGCGCTGATAATATGGACAGCAATTGATCCTACATGGAACAGGGGGAAGTCGCAGAGGAGGAGACTTTTTTTGGAGGAGCTGGGGAAACATCTTATTGCCGCATACATGGCAAGGAGGGTTCACCTCCCACTTGCCCCTGCTGCCGCTTTCCTAACCCAGCAAGCGCAACAAGACGCAGGAGCCTTTTCAGGCAACCCCCCAGCCACACCTAGCCACGCATCCACCGGTCAGGTGAGGAGACAATGTGCGCTCTGCACCACACGAAAAATCGTGTGTGGACACTGCGAGAGGTGCAGGAGGCACGTTTGCAAACAACATTCAGTGACAATTTGTACATTTTGTAAATAGTTTTTATTGTGTAGGTAGCCAGTTGGTGTCGTTCATTGTTCATTCATTCATTGTGGTTCGTTCATTGTTTATTCATTGTTGTTCATTTATTGTTATTGCTGTTCTTGCTCTGGTTGTTATATAATAAATGTGTTGAAATTTAACATGGGCACAAGGTGACGTTCTTTTATACAATCGAAAAAATAGTGATTTAGATTACATTTAGGCACACCTTTGAAGGTGTAAAAAAGTTTTTATGAAATATGGCACTTTATTCGGGCTGGCAATGGAGCTTCTCCCCTGCCGACATAGACCGCTCATTCACTCTTCTCTGCGCCGAGGCGAAGTGCAGAATTTCCAGATAGGTACCTTATAGAGTGGACCTTATTGGAAAGCTGGTTATGTCTGATGACAAAAATCTGTATATTTGTGTCACTTTTTCACACAGGGCCATGTAGATTTGGAGATTTTTTTTCTCCCTTAAAAATGTAACTCTTAATTTAAAAACTGCATTTTGTGTTCAATTATGTTATCTTTGACTAATAGTTAACAGTTTTTGATGAGCATTTAAGTGTGACAAACATGCAAAAGAATAAGAAATCAGGAAGGGGGAAAATAGTTTTTACACCACTGTACCTTAAAATCAAAGTGTGCAACCGAAGAGACACAATGCCTTTTATCAGTAAATTTAATTATCAGTTTAAAGTGCCAAAACGCATTCTGACAGAATCATTTTAAACAGAGTATTCTTAATTTATTTGCTGACCACTAGAAAATTGTTGCACAATTCCTAACCACTATAAGTATGCATTAAGCCTTGCTTAACCTATATATCTATTGTATAAATTTTGAAATATTAATCCAGATAAAAAGATGTTTGCAATAAAAACATTTTCTTTTATCCATGTAGATAAACACAGAGGTTTGCAAAACATTTGGCATCAAGAGAAGCCTTTGTGCACCATACCACCCCAAAACAAACGGATGGCTTGCAAGGTTTAATGCTACCATACAAAGGTAAAATATGATCACATCTGATCTGCGTGACTTTCGTACTCTCTCTTTATGGAATTATATTTGTGCCACAATTCGTACGAGCGTAACTTAATATTTTGAACACAGAAAACGTAAACCGAGCAAGCAAAAGTTTATTTTGGGCTAAAAAGAGAGAGTACTATCTTAGCGAGACCGACAATCTTGGTAATCAGCTGACCCTGTTCTGGTCTGTGATTGGTTGGAATAGTGGAACATTTATTACGCTGTGACAGGCGTTGAGCGAGCGCAGTGTTCGTGTTGAACGAACGTAGAAGTGAGACGCTGAGCGAGCGTAAGAGAGAATGTTGAGCGCAAAGAAATGAAATTTGCGAGCGAACAAGTTAATAAAATGCGTGTTTTTGTGGTGGATAGCAGACACTTAGTCACTTTTTAGCACAAAATAAACTTTTGCTTGCTCGGTTTACGTTTTCTGTGTTCAAAATATCAAGTTACGCTCGTACGAATTGTGGCACAAATATAATTCCATATATCTTGTGTTTTCCTAGGAATTGACAAACATATTAAATCATAGGGGATCTCACAGACACCTATTTTAAAATGTGAATGAGTATGAATACCCAAATCATAGAAACTTAAATTTTATGTCACAGTTTCCATATGTAATTTGAATGTTGAAGTTTGATTTGAAAGTAGCTTTTGTGTTTTTTAAGTGGCTAATATTTTATTTATTGAGTAGATATGAACAGATTGCAGTCACAAAACATTACATTTATGACTTATAAGTTTGCCAATGTTACACCCTAAGGTTATTTGCCTGCTTGATACTTCTCATTTCCAGTGTTTGTAAGGGAGTGGGGAAAGGGTGGACCCAACAAGAAACTCGAAATGCAAGGGTAAAAATAAAAGAGACTTTAATAACAGAAAAGGACTAGGTATTTACACCAACAGTAACCGAACCAAAAACCACTCCAAAAGGAGGGAGAGAATTAACACATTACCAGCAAAGTCAAAACGTAGCAAACAACAAGCAGACTAACTAATACACAGAACTAAACTAGATCAGAGGGAAAAACAGTGATAAACTAATAATCGCTCGTAACGAGGGACATCAGAAAGAAACAGCAGGTTCAGGTAAGCGACGGGATCGGACGGAGCAAGGAATGGACCACAGACATGAAACAGCAGGACAGAGAGCGCAAGATCGGAGTTTGGCATAAGTGCGGGGTACGTGCAATAATTCGGCAGGGAGTGACGGGCTACGGGAGAATATAAAGAGACGTAACCTAATCAAGAAAGGAGTAACAGGTGTGTGTGCTCGGGAGCCGGGAGTGATCAGGTGGATAGACAGCAGCTGCTGGAAACCGAGGGGAGTGGGCGTGAGCGAACCGGGACATAACAGGTGAGTGACAGAACGGTGGTGTGACAGGGAAGACCGATAAAACTAAATACACAAACATTAAAGGAAGGCAGGTTGATCGGGGCGGGATTGTGACAGTGTTTTTTCTGTTGTGAACAAACAGTGCTGCATATAATAGATGTGTGTGTGTCATATAAACTTGATATTGTGATAAGAACTGACACTTTTTATTTGTCTGCCACTTTTCTTTCAGGAGTTAGGTATTATAATTAATGTATTTTCTTAAAACACTAAATCTGGACAGAGAAACACTGACAATTTTTTTTTAATTTCAGAGCTCTTGCCAAGTTAGTGGAGGGCAAACCCAAAAACCTGGGACAAATACCTATATGCAATTATGTTTGGCCTTCGACCAAAAAAAAACTGATGACACTTTTCTCACCATATATTCTCATGTTTGGAGGAGAAGCATGTTACCCATTTGAAGTGCTTGAACACTACAATGTAAGACAGATTATTATGCATATTACCTACTGGGATGATCACAAAGTCCAATGCTTTTTGATTACTGGAGGAGAAAAAATAGACCCAGAATTCTGGGGACCTTTCACAGTGACAGGGATAGAGGGGAAAAGTGTTGACCTAGTTGATGTTTTGGGGAAAGCAATCCACAAAGTCAACATTGACCACCTCATATAGAAGAGGTCCTAAGAATTTCGAGGAAGACCCTTTTTACTTTATACACTTTATGTACTTATGATAACTATAGTAGCCCTGCGATGGATTGGTGATCACCCTGGACGGCCATAGATATCAATGCCTACCTTCTAAAACTGGTAGAACAGCATAATCTGCAGAAGAAAAGGGAGTTATTATTTACATCTAATATTTACATCATTTTTTACATTTTACAATTCCATACTTTCCTAAATGACTGTATTTGACATAATGTGTCTTCTGTGCCTCTTAAAACTATTTTTTATTTATTACTAGTATGCTGAATAAATCCTGGCAGAGGAGCCGCAAATATTTAAAAATTCTAAATTAGCAGTAGAAAAATATAGGAGGGAAGTGGCCATAAAATTACTGACAGAGACAGGTATGCTCTCAATTTACTGACAAATTACTTTATAAAAATCTAGAAACCTTTAAATCAATTGTACTATAAATTTATATTCAACACTGTAACATATCACGATCTTCATAATAACATTTTTAATAAGACGATCCAAGTATGCTTTGCCACTACTGTGGGGAGGAATACTGAGACCCAAACCCCAAAACCTCAAAGAAGATAACCCATGTTTATTGTGTAGGTTTCAATTAAAAGAATGTCTATGCCTGATTTCTACTGTAAGCAAAACAAAGACACAAACAATTAATATAAAATCACCTACAGATATAACTAGTGATGGTGAGATGAAGCCTCATGACGAGCTGAAGCTTTCCAGCCAACTGGTCGACTCGTGGTTCGAAGCATTGTGATGCTTCATTTGCTCCACTGCGCCATCAAGTGGACGATTCAAATGAAACAGGCACAATGATTGATGATGTGACGTGTAAACCTCTAAACTGAATAAATAAAATGTTTTTATGGCAATTAATCCTGAATATTGTCTTAGTGTGTTATTTTAATACCCGAACTCCCAGAACTCGATAACTACTAGAATGGCTTTAGGCGGCCAAGTGTTCTCAAGTGCTGAACAAAGTATCGCGTATCAACCGCCGATCAGATTCACAGTCTCTGATGCGTGTGGATCAGTTTCTCACAGTCCACACCTTGTACCATCAGCTGTCTACTGTGTCCTCTCATGTGGTCGGGCTGAAGTTCATTTGTGAGTCGCATTGTAACATCTGTAACATGCTCTCATTGGGGCAGTCCAGCGTTTATTACCGCTATGTCGAGAAGAGTATAAAACAAAGACATGTAGACGACGAGTGGCTGACTTTACAGGGTACTTAGTAATGATTTACGTTTAATTCATACAGCCGTCAAAATGACTGCCTTGGTAGTTCTACTGTTAATACAATGTCTGATAAAAGAGAACGTGGAAACTAACAGGACAGAGAATGTGCTTGTGTGACTTTATCACAGTGCTTATGACACATTCCTTTGTAACACGTGCGTGATCCACTTCCACGACACAATGCGAGGGGGAAACACTCAGCTGTGTTTCGCTGCCCATTTTATTTCGAATCTGGCGCGAACCGGCGAGCCAGTACCTGAATCAGTCACGTGGTATGGACTGCCCGCGAGGCCTCGAACGTCACTGCATACGTAATCAAAGCAAGCTTCAATACACGCTTCACGCCCCCGAGATTACTCGACTCGAGCTTCGAAGCTTCGACGCATCGACGCAAAGGACACATCACTAGATATAGCAACCTTGAGAAAATAAAGAAAATAATGGAAAATCAGTGTTTATTGGATGAACCAGTTTTGTTTATTCCTGAGCTTAAACACGTTACAAGAAAAACAACATGTTTATTGCAAGTTCTGATAGTGTGATTTGGTTGAGAAAACTATACTTTTTTTGAGCAATATATACTTTGATTGCTCTCCCAGTTTTCTTTTTTCTCCTGTGTGAAAACATTTTGTCAGCAGAGTAGTGAACTTCCATGAATTGGTTGTTTGGCAGAAGCAGGAGAGAGTCATAAATTTTAGTAACATTGTATTTGTGGAGGAGGTTTGAGTGGGTCACAAAAACTCAAGATTTTCCCACAGTAGACCAGCCTTTGAGTTCAGTATGAAAATTAGTTATTTTTGTGTTTATATATGTTAACAATTTCTTGTGAAATTTTAGCCCAGACCATAATTATCTTTACTATGGTTAATCAAGTAGTTTTTGTGCCTAAGCATAATCAATCATTTACAACTGGATACTCAAATCAGGGGCGGCTGTGGTCAGGTGGTAGAGCATTCGCCTGCCAATCAGAAGATTAGTGGTTCGATTCCCCGCCTCCTTCAGTCATATGAGTGTCCTTGGGCAAGACACTGAATCTCAAGTTGCCCCCTGATGTGTCAGGTGAGCTCTGCTATCAGTGTATGAGTGTGTGTGTGTATGTGTGTGTGTGCGAATGGGTAAATGAGAAGTAGTGTAAAGTGTAAAAAATCATTTTCATTATGTGAAAACCAGACATGCAGGTTCCACAAATATCCCTTGAACTACAGTGACTTCTGACGTGTAATGGCTTGCACATAAAGATTACAAGATTATTAACAGTAAGTAATAGTGAGTAATGCTATCTGCATGGCTGCAGGGACGTGCAGTGCCAGCCTTCTATTAGTCTGTTCACCACTTTCGATCAGACTAAACTGCTTCAACAACGATTTGATGGATTGCCATGATATTTGGCACAGACATTCATGGTTCACAGATGAGGAATCCAATTCACTTTTGTGATCTCTTGACTTTATGTCTAGCACAACCACAAGGTTGACATTTGTGATTTTGAGCAAAATGTCTCAACAGTAGCAGTCATTTGTTCCACCAAAATGTGCCTGCACAGTCAGCTTATATCACACTGGATTCCAAGATGATATTTGTAGTAAAGATAGGTTAGACTAAGTATAATGATTTGCAGAATTACAACACACAGACTCAAATTCAAGGCCTATGCCAAAAAAATATTTTAAACATTCAGACAACAGACATTCATTCATAGATAAGCTGTGTTCATGGAGCGTTGACAGTTAGTGACTCGAGTATAATTCGCTCTTGGGTTAAACAATCCATGGCCTGGAGAAATGATGAATCAGGCTTCAATATAACTGGTCAAAACAATTTCCTAAAATTTGTTACCTGAAAAAACTGTGTATGTTCGTAGCTACATTTGAGTTTTGTTTCTTGTCGAATGTTAGTTTTCTGCAGCCTTGTTTAATACCCGTCTCTCTGTGTCATAGTTTAGTGGTAATATAGTTCAGCCTTTTTTGTGCCTGTGTATATGTTTTAGAATTAGTGTCAGGCGTGTATGAAACACAGACACGTGTTTTAACGAACGCCCTTGTAGCGTGCGGGATCGACCCAAATGCAGAGTGATAGCAGATAGGTTAGAAAGCACACGCGTTGCT
>JAUMTR010002257.1:0-10024 GCA_032270685.1 Microctenopoma stevenorrisi | reverse complement strand
TTACACAAATTTGTGTGATTTATTTATTAGTAATGTATAGTATTTATATATATGTAATTTATAGTAATGATTTTAATTATTTATATATTAAAATAATTACTTATAATTTAGACAAAAAAAATCACCAAAAAAAGGATAAAAAGTTTAAGATCGTGCTACAGTTAAACTACAGTGATTTGTAGTTTCAACAACCCTCCAGTAGATGGCAGCCTTTTTGGGATGCTCTGGAGCGGAGTAACAAGAACAGAAGACTGCTCAAGACTCTTTTTTTCTAAATCACATCATCCAAATTTGAAGTGAGGAACTTGAGGGTTTCACCTGTGAGTGCGTGAAGGAGCCGTGTTTTGGGATTTCAGTGACATTTGCTGCCATGGAGACAGACCAAAGCTACAAAGCTTCAACAGAGATTCATGTCAATGACCACGTCACTCATCTGACCCTTAGACAGATGTTTATATGCAAACCAACACTCAGACGCTTGTGTTTCCTGCCTGCGGGAGTTTATCTGCAGTTTCAGTGCTGCAGCTGTCGTCCCAGTGGTGCAGAGAGAAACTCTCGAGAGACGTCAACACTTAGAAACGTCAGTAAAAAAACATCTCAGTTCAACTGATAACAGACGTTTCTACAGCCGGATGTTGATTTGTGGTTTTATTTATTTGTGTTCTCAGACACCTGTGTCGGGACTGAAAGGAAGAAAAAACGTCACAAGTTGACCATCACTCATGTTTTTATTCAGTCAAACACACATAAAGATTAAACGGCTGCAGCTCGTTTATTATCTCTGCACAGTTTACAGAGATGATTCGACCTTAAAATTAAAAAGGTGATAAAATAATGTAATAAATTCATGTTTCCTGTGGGTTCATGTCGACCTTCTGCATCTTCTCCAGCTGAAAAATAAAAAATAGTTTATTAGTAAGATATGAGCTGCGACTCACAACAGATGGAGTACTGCTGTGTCCTACTTTGTTCTTTATTGTTTGAATGAGTGAAACAACAGAACCTGCAGGTTCATCAGGCCGAGCATCACAACACAGAACAGAGATACTACAAACAGGACTATGAAGGAGCAGGCTGTGGACCACAGGCTGCCGGACTCGTCCTCCTCACCGAGGTCGTCTGAGTCTGTGCAGCTCAGAGAAAAAGTCATGTTGGACCCTGCGTAAAAACGCAGGAAGAAGAGGTTGGTTTTTATATTAAAAAGCTTTTTATAACTAATATTTAAAATATTTTCTGTGTTTCTAAGAACCATGACTGACAGTTCACACTTCTCTAACGTGCCTTCAGTTTTGATTAGTTTAGTCTTTGCATTAAAAGTAAGTAAACTATCAAACACATTTTTCATCTTTCTCTTTTTCCCTGAAACATCAAATTAAACCAACTGATGTACTTTTTCAGGTGTAAACACGTGATAGAAACAGAAGAACAGAACAAGGAACCACATGTTTTTGTGGTTTTCCCTCCACAGCTTATTTTGGCTCTGTGGGTTTTACACACTGTGAGTTTCTTATTCAGACACCGCGAAGAAGTTTCATGCTGATGACATGTTGTGTGTGTTTGTCTTCATTTCCTAAGTAAGAGCGTTTTAGGTTTTAGGGTTAGATGGAGGTTTTGGTTCGGGTTAGGATAATACTTTTCCTGTGTGGCTCTGATCTCTCCCCACAGGCGACTGACTGAGTGACTGATTGTGCTGCACTTTGAAACACTGAAGTCATTCAAAGACATGTCACGACGTGCGTCCATGCAACATTTATTTTAAACAAACGGCAACAAATCAAAACACAACCGGAGGACCGACGACCAACCACTTATGTTTTCATTGCTGCATTTTTCCATCAATTTCTGTTTCATAAAGTCTCTTTAACAAACGTCGGCATCGTATCAGACAAGAAGAGAAATATGAAAACAGCTCAATAAAAGAAATAAAGTCACAGGTTTGTGTGTAATAATTAACTGTGTTGTAGGAACGATGCTGTGTTTATCTTAAAATCCAAACATCTAAAACCTTTATTAAATATTAGAATGAAACTGAATAAAGAGCATTTTCATGTTGATTATTTTAGTTCTTAATAGCTGAGATAATTAAGATAATTTAATACAGCAGTTTTTTCCTTTTATATGATGATGTATTTAATTTAATGGACTTTTTTTTACTTTTGTTAATTTTGTGTCTTTTTCTCGCTGATCACTGCACGAGTAGAAAATACATTTAAACTGGTTAAATAAACACTCTGAAATGTGGCTCACCTGTAGACACTGTGACTTCAGTGCCCTCACCCCAGAGGTCGAAGGCGTCACCGTGCTGCAGCTTCACTCACCGTCTGAACAAAATCCACAAACACACAGAAAAACCCTCAAACTCTCCAGTAAACGCACAAAACACAAAGAAACCAACTGATACATGAACAATTTCCTGAAAACAGGTGTTTTGTGGGATTCACGTTGAGTCAGTTCCTGATTTACTGCGAGTGCTCCGTCACTTTAAACTGTCGTGTGACTAACTTTTAATGATCATCCTGCTCATTAAACATGACAAACAGGCGTCTTAATTTCAGTGAGAGGCGTTTGACTCGATGTTGTCTTCATCATAACGAGGAACAAGTGTCTGATTCCTGCTGTTGGGTTTTTGTATGGACGTTTAGCACAGTGACCCTCCGACCCATGTTCTCACAGTGAACACCGGTCATACACAAACCAAACTGTTTGCTGCAGTGGAGGAGGAGGAAGAGGATGACTTGATGACTGGTTGAAGGTTTCTCACACTACTCAAAAATGAAGCGATGCTGAAAGAAGCCTCTCCTGCATGTTGTTGTTTGGAGGACTCAGTGAATTCCCCTCCTCGATCTGTCTCCTGGAGGGTCCTCCAGGTTCCCTCGTCTGGAACTGATAACTCAGTTCTACAGGATGTGCTTTCTCAGCTCTTCTAACAAACAGCCATGATCTAACACAGACTCTGAGCTGCTGCCAGATCGTGAAGAGTAAAGTGCTGTGTGTTCATGCTGGCAACAGTAGCTAAGGAGGGCGGAGTTTAGGTCGCGAGATCTTTGAATATCGCGAGATCACGCGACACAACATAGGCCGAGATCTGATCGAGTACGAATGTTTTAAAGTGGAAGTGAAGGAGGAGATTAAGGACCCGGACTTCAGCGGACAGGACCACTTCAACAACAATATAAAGGAGGAGAACCGGGATCCGGATTTGTCCGACCAGAACCTGCATAGTTGTGGAATAAAGGAGGAGAACCAGGATCCGGATTATATCAATCAGGACCACGACAGTAGCGTTATAAAAGCCAACAACCAGGATCCGGACCCGCAGAGCACCGAACCCGCTGGTTCCACAGGTCTTCAGGTCAGTGCTGATGAGTTCACCAGTAAAAACTAGAGACTGTAGAGACCGGAATCATTCTGGAGGCTCCATGTATCATCTGCTGGTTCTGTTTAGATCAATATGATCAAGATAAAATGAAGAGAGTGGGTTGTCTAGCTTTCAGTGAATATTCAGGGTTTTAGACAAACTTGATTTCGAGTTGAGTTAGAATTCTCCCACATATGTAATCAGCTTCTTACAACACACAGTGGCCTACGCATCTAAAGAAGTCACTTTTCACTGCGTGTTTCTTTACAGTTTGTGCCGTGAAATCAGCTCATGTCTGTGTATATTGTCAGTCACCTTTCTGTCAGTCGCCCCGTGTTCTGTCATGATGGAATAATCACATCTGCTGTAAAAGTTATTTTCCTGTCGACCCACCAACACCAATCATCTAAACAAAAATGTTTGTGTTCTCCATCAGTTCCTTGAATTGTCTACTTACACTATAGAATGATGTATGTTCACTTCAGCTATGAAACATGATATTAAACAGTTTAATCTATCACAAGCTCATCACACAGGCAGAGTGGCTGAATCCGTCTGTATGTTTCAAAGAAAGAATTTTAATCTTTGTCTTTTAACAATTGTGACAAAACAAATCTGTCTTAATTTATTTATCATGGCACATTATCCAACTTGAAATGTTTATGTGACATTAATACAATACAGAATATACAAAAATATAACAATAATCACACATATTTTCCAGCAGCTTTTTTACCCTGTGATCTAACTTCTTCTACTTCTGTCTCTCCACTTAGAAACAAAGAGGAACTCAGAGACCCAGACGTCATCACTGTCAGCAGTGTGACAAAGTCTTCAAATCATCATCAGACCTGAGGGTTCACCAGGTGGTCAGCAAAACTAGATTTTTTTCTTTATTGTGATTTTGTGTCATAGAACATGAAAACGCTGTTATATCATCATGTGCTGTTTGTAACAAAGGGTTCAATTTCAAAGGTTTGTTTAACTGCACAAGTAATTAAAACTACAGGATGGAATCATCATTCCATGAAACAGTCTGAGCAGTGAGCAGAATAAAAACAGAAATGAAATATAAAGGTGTTCCCATTTATTTATTCTCAAAGAAATATTAAAGTATTGTGGGATATTTCCATAAACACCACACACTGACTCAGAATATCCAGTGATGAAGTACTGAAACTGTCATCCACCTTTTCTTTCCTGATGGTAGTTATGAGGTGACGTCGTATCGAGCACTCTAACAATGGTTCTATTTAAGAGATGAGGAGGAGCTTCAGGTGTGACAACAGATCCAGTGTCTGTGAGCTCCTGAAGGGACTCGACGCCCCGTTTCCTGCCTCCAGCACGTCCAGCAACTAGGTGTGCAGCGCTGTGTTCATGACTCTCACATTGTAGGCATGTCTGCTGTGCATGGTCCAGTACAGATTATTTTATACCTTTCTCTGTAAAAACAAGCACATCTCACATGTTCCTCCTCCTTGAGGTCACTTTGGATAAATGCGTCTGCAAAGTAAAGAAAGAATAGCTCCCGTGCTTTTCAAAAACTCAGCTCACAGCAAATCACTTCCAGGCTGGATAAGTCACATTAACGCCTGTACTTAAATGTTCTCCTCCCTGAATTTTGCACACAAAGGTGCGTAGTGCATCCTGAGCACCTTTACAAGATAAGTCAGGCCAAAATCACCAGCATCTGATTGACATCTCGATCAGAACTTAAAACAGGATGTTTTTTTTTTCAAAAGTGTCCAGCGACATATCTGGTGAATCTTCCTGGTGTTTTTTAAACCTTTTTGCAGCGGGTGCTGCCGTGGGCTCCTCCCCCAACTCACAGGAGTCAGAGTCAGGGCAGGATATATTCACTCCTTCAGAGCCAGACTGCACATGAAAGGTGCAGGCACCAAGCTGAAGCAGTTTTAAGAATTACGATAAAGTACACACAGATATTCTCAAAACAACAATATATATAAATGTTACCAAGTGTAAATATTTTACTGCACGGACACTTGATTACAGTGTGAATCAAATTAAGTGAAATAATCTATTACGCATTTGTGTGCTTGCTTAGTTTATTACTCTCAAAGCAAGATCAACTTGTTTGCTGGATGTAAGATTGTAAGACTTTGTTACATTTGCAGTTTATATTCTATTTTCTAACACCTAAAAAGTTCGTTCAAGTTAAACTTATTTGAACTTGAATTATTAAGCAAAACCAAATTCAAAACTCAGAACTGAACCTGAAATAAAACGACTCACAGTTATTAAAACCACAGATATTTTCATAAAGTCTCTGAAAACTGAGGGAAAATCGAGCAGTTTTCTAACAGTAACAAACGGGGCGAGTTTATCTCGTGAGAACTCCGAGTTACCGAGATTACGACGGGACAATATGGCGGCGACAGAAATGAACAACAATCGTCTCCATTTTGTAGAACAGGACCAGAACATCAGCGAGATGAAGATACAAGACCAGGACCCGGATTTTATTGACCACCAAACCCGTCATTTAGTTCTGAAGGAGGAAATCCAGGACCCAGGTGACACCGAACAACACTGGTGTAGGATTGTGATCAAGGAGGAGCACGTGGAGTTAAATGTGATCGCGAAGCAGGATCACGAAGACAAACCTGGTATAAAGGAGGAAAACCAGGACCCAGCTTCAATCGAACAGAACCAGATCAAGGTAGAGATCAAGGAGGAGGAGGAGGAGGAGCAGGTTCACCACAGTACCAGTGTAAAGGAGGAGAACCAGGACCCAGCTTCAATCGAACAGAACCAGATCAAGGTGGAGATCAAGGAGGAGCAGGATCATCACAGTACCAGAGTAAAGGAGGAGAACCAGGACCCGGACCAGCAGAGCCTGGACCCCGCTGGTTCCTCAGATCATCAGGTAAAAACAGTTTATAAGCAGTGAAGCAATGATACCTGATAATAATTAACCAGTAGATGGACGCAGACTAACGTCACAGTCTGTGTCCTAATCACCATGTTTATCTGTACAATGAGTGAACACAGCAGTGAACATCAGCAGTGGGTTGAAATGTACTGATTCACCCTGAAAGACGTGTTTGGCTGTAAAAGCACCAACACTGACAACCTGTCAAATATAAAACAAGAACAGCTGTATAATCACCTACTCTGATGATCGTAACGTTCTTAAAGCTACATTTCTCATCATTACAGTCGGACCAGACACAGACACTTGTTGTTACAGTCGTTGTATGAAGTGAGATAGTTTTACTGTTTATTTACAGGCTGTAGAAGTGAGGATTCTGGATTTCACTGAACAACACCAGTACAAGACTGAAATCAAGGAGGAGGACCAGGACTCGTATCACATGGACCAGGATCACCCCGGTACCATTATAAAGGAGGAGAACCAGGAGTCTGACCAGCAGAGCACTGACCCCACTGGTTCCACAGATCATCAGGTCAGTGCTGACGAGGACAACGGGGCTAAATGCTGCTATATGAACCAAATGTCTAAATACTTAGTCAGCAAACACTTTAAACAGTAAGATGGTTTTTAGCAGCGATATTTCCTGTAGATCTCTACTTAAGCATTAATGTAAACAAAAAGAAAACCAAAGCTTTTTTACAGGACACGTTTAGTTACCTTCAGAGTCCAGAACCACAGCTCTGCACCATGTTATTTTGTTAAACTAACTAAGAAGATGAATAAAGAATTCATTAATAATTCATAATATCTTTTTATAACCAGGTTAAAAAATTTGGAATCTTCATAATTTAATGGTGAGAGCTGAAATGAAAACACATCAACAGACATCAACATCTGTTGTGTTTTTATTTTCTCGCTAAGAAAGGCTGAAAGTCACACAGAGCAGCTGAGCACTCTGCAGAGTGACACATAGATGTGTGAAACAAACATTTATAGTCCTGCACACACGTGGGAGGTTGTGATGCTGAAAGGGTGTAAAACAAAACGTTCTGTTTACGTCACTACTACGCGAAGCTACTGTCTTTGAACCTGACAGAAGATGACAGAGGTAGACGGGTCATGATGAACCCAGGAAAGAGGCAGAACACAGATACATAACCAAACGTCTAAGAAGGAAACATGACAATAGCTGTAGTTGGGGTTTAACTGACTTGTTTCACCAAACAGCACCAGTACAAGACTGAAATCAAGGAGGGGGACCAGGAGCTGGACCAGGAGCTGGACCAGGAGTTGGACCAAGAGTTGGACCAGGAGTTGGACCAGCAGAGCACCGACCCCACTGGTTCCACAGTTCATGAGGTTTGTGCTGACGAGTCGTTTGTCGGTTCTGGTTTTAGGTAAATCAATAACTTACCATAACAACAAGAAAACAGTTTAACCTAATTGTCTAGTTACAGGACACACAACTATTTTCTTGTGATACTTCATGAAACATCAGGAATACTTTATAGTAGTTACAGTACAAATACCCTGAAAGTATCATATGTGTGTGTCTTTAACTAATCTTTAAGAACAAAAGCATTAGTTTTCAAATAATGTTCATTATTCAGACCGATGTTTATTACTGCATCATATTCATTGATGGTGAATCAGATTTTAACCTCTTTACACTTTAGTCCATAAATACACGGTAAAGTTGTGGCTGGATGAGACACAGGACATGACATCCTAAAGGACACTGGTTACACGATGTCTCTTCTTTCACGAGGTTCAGGTCTGAATAAGACATTTTAACTGACTATTCCTCTGGTGCACCCCGCCCACCCCCGAAAACGGTCAAGTAGTAAGTAATTTGATTTTCTGTACAACACCAGATCAGGACCAGCAACCACAGCTCCAAGGTTGAGGATACTTGAGGAAAGAGAGAGAGAGAGAGAGAGAGGATGAATCACAACTAGGGGAGAGAAAAGAAACAAAGTTTTTAACATGCAATGATGTCAGTGAAGTGGACAGAGAAGGAAAAGGAGGAGAGGAGCTCAGTGTGATATGGAGTCCCCCAGCAGACTAAACCTATAGCAGCATAACTAAGAGATGGATCAGTCACCTGATCCACCTCTAACTATAAGCTTTAGCTAGCGAGGGTGTCTGCCTCCCGAACTTTGACTGGAAGCTGGTTCCACAGTTCCACAATGCAGCCCCCGCTCTCCAAGGTGGTCACGTTGTCATGTTGACATACATGAAAGACAAGGGAGACATAATCTGCACTTTACAAATTGCATTTACAATACAATAATCCAAATAAATCATAGTCAGAGTTCAAGCTGGCCGAGTCTTAAGCTTTTTTTCTACACTCCAGAAGATCTTTTAATCAGTTTTTTCCTATTTATGGTAAAAATCTTTTTAAAAATGATGCTACACAAAGGCAGTGTTTTACTTCAACCACAGCAGGGGACTTTTGTTTTTTCTTTTAAATACTGCATTGATCCACTCCTTTCATGCTAGTTGTCCCACTGTCTTAGGCCAGTTTCTTATGACACTTATAGCCAATATCCCTTGAATGTTTAAATGTTATGTCCTTTTTTACTAGACTTGATAATGCCATTTGTCAAGTGTTTTAGTCTAAGGGTGTGTGGGTGTGAGAACTTATGGGTCAGTATGAATTGCAACCATTTTACAGTGTACATAAAAAATATAATCTTTTCATTGGCCTGTGTCACCAGATGATCTAACACTATTGACATCTGTCTGTTTATTTAGAAATCGAAAGCAGAGAAGAGAAACACACATCACCAGAGTCAACAATGTGAAAAGGTTCATGTTGGAAAGAAGCGTTATCAGTGTCACCTGTGTGAAAAAGTTTTTCTTCGACAAACTCAACTCACGCAACACCTGAGAGTTCACACTGCAGAGAGACCTTACCAGTGTGATGAGTGCGGAAAGAATTTTTCTGTTAAATCTACCTTAAAAACACACCAGAGGCTTCACACTGGTGAAAAACCCTACCAGTGTGATAAATGTGAAAAACGTTTTACTCATAGTGAGAGCCTAAGAATACACCGGAGTACTCACACTGGAGAGATACCTTACCGATGTGATGTGTGTGGAAAAGGTTTTCATTTTAAAGTTGGTCTGAAATCACACCAGAGTCGTCACACCGGAGAGAAGGCTTACCGGTGTGATGAGTGCGGAAGAACATTTAGTCTTTCAAGTAGTCTTAAACATCACCGGAGACTTCACAGTGGAGAGAAACCTCATCGCTGTGATGAGTGTGGAAAAACTTTTACTCATAAAGATGGCCTAAAGGTACACCTGAGAATTCACACTGGAGAGAAACCTTACCAATGTGATGAGTGTGGAAAAAGTTTTGCCTATAGTGATAGCCTCAAAACGCACCAGAGTAGTCACACTGGAGAGAAACCTTATCAGTGTGACGAGTGTGGATTAGCTTTTACTCGTCAAAGTAACCTGAACCAACATAAGAGAACTCACACTGGAGAAAAACCTTACCGATGTGATGAGTGTGGAAAAAGTTTTCCCTTCGAGTGTCGCCTGAAATTACACCAAAGAGTACACACTGGAGAGAAATCTTACCAGTGTGATCAATGTGGAAGAGCTTTCTCTTTAAAGTGTAACCTAACACATCACCAGAGAGTTCACACTAGAAAGTAACTGTACCGATGTGATCAGTGTGAAATCTTTACTTTACTTTGCTTGGCAGACGCTTTTATCCAAAGCGACTTACAGGGAGCTAGCGCTGGGTGTCTGGCTCA
>JAUMTR010001845.1:0-10108 GCA_032270685.1 Microctenopoma stevenorrisi | reverse complement strand
AGGTTCAGGGGGCAATTACTTTTTCACACAGGGCCATGTAGGTTTGGATTTTTTTCTCCCTAAATAATAAAAACCATTTAAAAACTGCATTTTGTGTTTACTTGTGTTATCTTTGACTAATAGTTAAATGTGTTTGATGATCTGATGATCATGATGATTTGATGAAACATTTTGTGTGACAAACATGCAAAAGAATAAGAAATCAGGAAAGGGGCAAATAGTTTTTCACACCACTGTAATTAAGTGTTTTGAATCTTGAATCTCAGAACAGCTGCTGCATGCGGTACGTGGAGACGAGGACTCACCCGAACGGGTCCCCCACCACCAGGAACGCCACATCAGTCACATCTGCGTCCTTCAGGATCTCGTCAGCGCCCTGTTCAACCAGGTCTCTGTCTGCCAGGATCAGCGCTTTCCCGTAGTACTGCTCCTGAGGACATGAGCGGCAAACGTGTTAAGATGACGTTACTGTGATAATGTTCCTGAGTATTATGATCAGAATCATGTTTCCTGTGGAACATATTTTATACCAGGAAGGTGTCACAGAAACAGAAACACATCCCAGAGCTGGAGAAAACGTCTTCAGGGTTCAAAACACACCAGGGATGGAGGCTCCTACACCATGAAGTCCTGTTTGTCATTAAATATTACTGGAGCTAAGTCATGATTATTAGATCAACTCGACATGAAGCAAACATCTATTTCTTCAGATAACATATTTATAATTATAATTAGCAGAAATGAAAATATTTCACGTTAGTCAGCTGCCAAACTATGAGTAAATCTTAAATTGTTTCTTCAATCCAGCATTTTTATTACAATTCACACACACAAAAATAGTCTCCAACAATTCCTAACATGTTCTTCATCTTAAAAAGTCTTATCAGGGCTTTTACTTTGTAGTAACTCTGAATTAACACAATCTGAATATTAGCTGCTTCCGTTTTCTTCTTGCTTTGGATAAAAGTGTCTAACGAGTAAAGTAAATCCTCCTCACACAGGCCAACTACTTTGACCCAGTACTACTACTACAGTACAAGTCCCACCTGCTGACTTCCTGATACCAACAGTGTTAAACTTCATGCTGTTCAGGTTAATTCATGAACAGAACCACTTGAAAAACCTGGTATCGGACTCACCAGAGCCTCCTTCCCCACGGTCAGGATGGAGGTGTAGGCCTCCAGGTAAACCCTGGAGCAGCTCTTCACCGCCTGCAGACCTTTCACCGTGATGTCCGCAGCGTCTCCGAGTCCCAGACCGATCAGATACAGCATCCTGCCGCGCACAGTCTCGAACCGAATCCGGGTCTCACTGCTGGTCCACTCGAACCGGGTCAATCACGAAGAAAACGTCACCACGTCTTTAAGTCTCTGTTTTCACGTGTAGCCTCCGTGCACTGACTGGAGTACGGCTTGCCGTAAATGTTTATCATTCACGACACTTAGTTGCGCTTTGCGCGACTCAGCGTAAGTTCCGCCAAACTCCATGGACAAGTCTATACATTAAACACAAACTAGCGCAGTGTAAATGTTATATCAGATCAAATATTATATTTCTAATGGTGGCCGAAACCATTCGATCCTGTGTTTACTTCGGCGTAATAAAATTAACTATTTATGAATTAGTTTTACGTAGAATACTAACTTTATTTATTCACCACCGGTTTTTACTTGAGCCAAACTGAAAAGATCTGATTCATGATTCAGAAACCAAAAAGATTAACACTGAATAAGTGTTGAGTGAAATTCCTTTAACTTCTTAGTTATAATCTTTATCATCATTAGTCCGCTGGAGGTAGCAGGTCCTCTACTACCTGATGTGGTCCATGTGGCCCCCCCCCAACACGCACACACTCACTCACACACACTCATGCCGTGGCTCCAGGTCTCACTCCCCACCACCAACCCCCACAAGGCAGTCCCCTCACGGGGTCACGAGGGCCTGACCTCCAGCCCGGGAGAAATCACCAGACACACACACACACACACACACACACACACACACACACTGTTTTCCCTGTTGTGTGATCCAACGTTCAGACCAGTGATCAGACCACGTTCCAAGTTTTTTATTTTCATTTCCTGGATCCTGGTCTACAGAGACCTGGACCTGTCAGAACAGCTGATTTTTAAATAAAGTTGTAAAATTAAAAAAGCTCCTGGTTGTTTCCATGGCGACCTCGTCATCTTGTGAATGAGTCGGTGGGAAACTCTCTCCCTCTCTGTTCCTCCCTCGTTCGCCACCTTGTTGTTGTGGTAAACAAGTGTCTGTGGACCACGTGACCCCCCCACCCCCTTCACTCTTTTAACTGGGAACCAGTTAATGACTGGGATGGTGGTGGGTTACATAATGGGCTCCGCTCCTTTTTGGGGGGGGCTTTTGTTGCTTAGTCTCAGGGTTTGTTCAGGTCCAGTCATCAAGAACCAGCGCTTCATCTCTGTTAACTGTTTCTCTTCACATCTTCAAACCCAGATTCAAAAATCCAGAGAAGTGTATCACAGTAACTTTACTGGATCATATGGTCAGTCGAGCTTGGACCTCTGGGTACTGGTTCTACCAACCGACCCGGTGCTCCATCTGCTGCTCGTTGTTCTTCTCTCTCCTCTGTCCACTCACCCCAACAGGTCGAGGAAGGTGGCCGCCCACCCTGAGCCTGGTTCTGATGCAGGTTATTCCTGTCCACTGTGTCCTGGTGCTGCTCAGTAGGACTGTTGGGTTTTTACAAACATTTGATAAATAGAGTTTATTTATAAATATGTAAATTCTGAAATGACTGATGTTCTGATTTAGTTGGAAACCCAAACAGCAGATCAGCGCTGTTTCTGGATCAGAACCAGCTCCTAATGGATCAAAGTGCACCATGGATCCATATTATCAGAAGAGACCAAGGTCAGGGGGTGGGGGTCAAAGCTCTGCTTCTGTGTGGCTCTGTGACGGAGCAGGATGTGGGTTCTGGGTCTATCTTTCTGGCTGTTGCTGGAGTTTTCATTATTTTTATGAGTGTGGTTTGAGCTGCGGCTGTGATGATGCCTGAGACCATGACACATCTTCACAACTCTGCAGGCTTCAAACACAGGAGGCCCGCGGGCCCTGAGGTTCTTTGTTTGTTACCTGCTTGGAAACATGTAAGAAGAAGTTGCCCTTATCTGGACTCCAGAGTTTCTGGTCCTGGAACCTGCAGATCAGTTCTTTGCTGAGTCAAGTCCTTCAGTGGGAATCAGGAACTCTGCGTCTTGGATTCTGGACCCGAGCAGCTACTTTACTCTCAATATGATGAATCTTTATCATCCAGCCAGTTACACAACAGACAGGGGGAGCTGGTGGGGGGGGGGGGGGGTGAGGATGGTGAGGAGGCCCCTGCTCTCTTTGTGGCTCCCACTGAACCATCTCCAATTACAGACAAAGACGGCTCATTCAGGCCTGCAGCTCCAACACTGCAGCTTTGCATGTCTAATGAGCGCTCTGCTGAATGCTAAGAGGCCTCGACACCCCCACCTACACCACCCGCCGCCTCCTGTTCCCTGCCCCACTGCAGTGGGACATCCAGGCCACGAGGATGAGGGTCACCGTTTTCAGGGCTGTGTTGTGGACTCGTGGTCTGACGTCTCCTGAAACCTGCAGCAGTATATTCAGTGGGAAACGAGAAGTTTCGTTTCCGCGTCATCGGGAAACTGTGGATCCAGGATTTTGTGAAGAGCTGCAGCAGTTTTGTCTTCGCTGCCACATGTGAAGTTACATAAACAGAAAGAAATGTTGAGGCGACGCCGCTGTTTGTTGTGAACACTGAGGCTGCAGACGCACAAAACACAGATTAAGTCAAAGAGCAGTTTGACCTCAGACCCCGTGAAGGACAAAGCCCCGTCTCTGCCCCTGTGACTTCCCTCACACACAGACAGTGAGCCTGGATCAGTACATCCACACAGCAGTGGACCGGGTCAGTGAGACGTTTACTGGACCAGTGAGACTGCAGGTGTAAGAACCCCCCACCCCCCACCCCACCCCCGCGCGCGCGCTCGCTCCTGCGGGAAAACAACAAATCAGGAAGAAGCTGGTTCATTTCTGAGTCTCAGGGTTTGTTCAGGTCCAGTCATCCAGAACCAGCGCTTCATCTCTGTTAACTGTTTCTCTTCACATCTTCAAACCCAGATGCAAAAATCCAGAGAAGTGTATCACAGTAACTTTACTGGATCATATGGTCAGTCGAGCTTGGACCTCTGGGTACTGGTTCTACCAACCGACCCGGTGCTCCATCTGCTGCTCGTTGTTCTTCTCTCTCCTCTGTCCACTCACCCCAACAGGTCGAGGAAGGTGGCCGCCCACCCTGAGCCTGGTTCTGATGCAGGTTATTCCTGTCCACTGTGTCCTGGTGCTGCTCAGTAGGACTGTTGGGTTTTTACAAACATTTGATAAATAGAGTTTATTTATAAATATGTAAATTCTGAAATGACTGATGTTCTGATTTAGTTGGAAACCCAAACAGCAGATCAGCGCTGTTTCTGGATCAGAACCAGCTCCTAATGGATCAAAGTGATATAAATGTCCTCACAGTAATGGTATTTGTCCACAACATCAGTGTCTGAGTCCAAACCATAATTACAGGCTGCAGATGTTCAGCAGTTAACCTTCACTGCAGCAGAACCAGACCAGGATGGAGGGGGACACTGTGAGGACCAGGACCGGGACTCATAGTCTGAAGAACAGGATCCGTGACCATCCTCTGACCATGTTTGAAACATAACGACTATTTCCATTCAGTACCAGGGCCCGACCCAGAGTGTGAGAGAGCAGCAGTGTTTTCAGAACCATCCGGACTCTGGACTCTGTACCACATGCCGTCTGATCCTGACTCTCGACATTAAAACTGGGTCTGCAGCTGATTTTCAGAGCTGGTTCCCCTGTTTCCCTCCACTCGTCGTCATGGAGACGCTCAGCTATGCAGAGTCTCAATACAGTCGCTGCGCCGAGGAAAGAGGCCTTTGTTACACCCCCCACCCCCCGAAGCCCTGTCCCCACACTCAAACACATTTTGTGTTCGTCTCCATTTTCACACAGCAAACTTTTATTCAGCACCAGTATGGACCCATTCTGCTTCCAGTATGGTCCCAGTGAATCCTGTTTAATATCCCTGCAGTGTCAGAACATTTCCCACATACTGGGGATGTGCAGAGTTATCTCCCAGTGAATACTGGTAATAAACTGGGAGCAGATACAAACACAGTGTTCAGAGTAAAGTTTAGAAGTGATACTGGTAACACTGGTTCAGGTGGATGGGGGTGAGTGTTACCATGGTGACAGATCAGCATTCTACATAGGATTTAGTACGTCAGGAAGTGAGGTCACAACGTAGCTGAAGAATCCTGAACCTCAGAGTCCACGAAACAAACTGCTTATTTATACATCACCAAATCAAAACAGGGCGGAACCTCCAGCAGAACCAGGCTCAGGGTGGGCGGTCACCTGCCTAGACCGGCCGGGGCGAGTGGACGGAGGAGAGAAAAGAACAGCACACAGCGAACGAGACACTGAGTTAATCTGTACGACCAGTAGCATCATACAGTCAGAGGCTCCTTTTAAACATCGGGACATAAACTGATCACATGTGGACTGATTCCAGATTCAGGGAACGTTAGAAATCCCAAAGGGACCAAAACGATTTTCTCAGATTGTATCTTCACAAAGTTTCACATGATTTCCAGCTGAACCACAGCGAGTGAAACAATGTGATAAAAAAACTTTAACTCCAGTGTTAATTCTTTTCACAGCTGTTCTCATTTTAAAGGAAAGAACCAGAACCAGACGAGAGTCAAACCAACAGATATCTGGAAAAATAAACATGTCATATGACGACATTTAGGAAAGTGACATCATAACAGAACAACACGAGTCCTCATGATGGAAATGTTAGTTCTCTTTGTGACGTTCTGGGGGGGGCAGAAGATCCAGTCTGTCTTTGGACCTTGTCTCTGTTTTGGTGATATTTTTATCGGGGATGATGATGAATTAAGATTCTGGTGAAGCTCTGTCCATCTTTACTCGGCTGTGTTCCAGTCCCACATTTAATATGTTTTTATGCTCTGTAGTGGATGAAAACTGGTCCAGGAGGGTTAGGGTCCAGGAGGGTTAGGGTCCAGGAGGGTTAGGGTCCCATCTTCTTTTTCTGAGGGTGTGTTTTCCCATCTCTGTGTCAAAAATCAAATGACTGAAACATGTTTAACTACATTTTCAGTTCCATGTCTCAGGACGAGGGCCCTGACATGACAGATAAGCTGGAGGTCATAGGTCAGTGTGAGGGGGGGGGTCCAGCCGTTATAAACCAGTCTTCGTTGTTTCTTTCTTTTCTCGTCACGTGACTCTTTGTGTTTTCAGCAGGAAAAAGATTCAGTTTATCATCAACTTTCTTTTTGTTTAGTCCTCAAACGCATCTGAGGAAGAGCAGCATCTTCGTCATCCTCCGCTGTGTGTGTGTGTGTGTGTGTGTGTGTGTGTGGGAGAGAGAGAGAGAGGGACTCGGCTCCGTCTCGCTCCGCTGTCGGACTCTTTCCCTTCGGACTCTGGCTGCAGGTAAAGAAAAAGTCTTTTCACTGGATTAAATCAGTAGAAGCTTCAGTAGAAGCATCAGTAAAGTTTCCGCAGCAGAAATAGAGACTGTTTGAGTGTTTCTCCTGGTTTCGGCTCAGATTTGTCCAGTGAACAGAAAAAGCTCAGTTTGTTTTTTTCGCGTCTTTGGTTCAAAGAAACGCATCATTTTACTTTACTGCTAAAAAGTCGCTTTGTCTGTTTGCGGGTTTTTGGACGATGCTGTCTCTGACCAGAGACCAGAGACCAGCAGACATTTACTCGAAGCTTCAGTTCAGGCGTTTCGTGATTTTCGGACCAACGTTTGTTCGGCGCTGGATTCTCTGAGTCCGTGAAGCTGCAGCAGGTCTGGACGTCCTGGTTCATGCTTTGTGTGTTTGTCATCTTTACATCTGCGGTGAAGGTTTACCTGTAATCTGTTAGTCTAATAAATATGAGAAGGACTAGCTGCTGGTTTGTGAGGACCTGAAGATGAAGTCACTAATATTCTGCACAGGGACCAGGTGTTAGTTTTTTAGGCCAGTTTCTGACAGTTGTGGTCTCTCTGCAGGACCATGTCCCCGTCCAGCAATAGGACTCTCCCCGCACCTCTTCAGGGATGTTTCCTTACTCAAGGGACTGAGGTTTGAAGACAGAGCGCCCCCCGCTGGACACCCGCTGCAGCTGCAGGCCATGGCTGAGCCCAGCTACTCCGACCTGATCGCCAAACACTACAACTACACAGGAAAGTTCCGCAGGACGCAGCAGGATTCGGGTCTGAAGGCAGACTCAGTGGTGTTCATCATCGTGTGCTGCTTCATCATCCTGGAGAACATCCTGGTCTTGACCACTATCTGGAGAACCAAGAAGTTCCACAAGCCCATGTACTACTTCATTGGAAACCTGGCTCTGTCTGACCTGCTGGCCGGAGTCGTCTACACTGCCAACATCTTGCTGTCGGGCGCCAACACCTACAAGCTGACGCCCACGCAGTGGTTCTTCAGGGAGGGCAGCATGTTTGTGGCACTGGCAGCCTCTGTCTTCAGCCTGCTGGCCATCGCCATCGAGCGCCACCTCACCATGCTGAAGATGAAATTGCACAACAACGGCAACACCTGTCGTGTCTTCCTGCTGATTAGCACCGTGTGGATGATCGCGGCGGTGCTGGGTGGGCTGCCAGTGATGGGCTGGAACTGCATCCAGAGCATGGTGCAGTGCTCCACCGTGTTGCCTCTTTACCACAAGACCTACATTCTGTTTTGCACCACAGTTTTCAGCGTCATCCTCATGGCCATCGTGGTGCTATACGCTCGCATCTACGTGCTGGTACGCACTCGCAGCCGCAAACTCATCTTCCGCAAAGTGTCTAACGGACGCAGCAACACTAACGCCAACAGCAAGAGCTCAGAGAAGTCTCTGGCACTACTGAAGACGGTCATCATCGTCCTAAGCTGCTTCATTGCCTGCTGGGCGCCGCTTTTCATCCTCCTGCTGCTAGACGTGGCCTGCGAGACTCTCAGTTGCCCTATTCTATACAAGGCCGAGTGGTTTCTGGCGCTCGCTGTCCTCAATTCTGCTATGAACCCACTCATCTACACTCTGACCAGCAACGAGATGCGCCGTGCCTTCCTCAAAACACTGCTGTGCTGCACTGCTTGCATCCGGCCCCGTGCCAAGTTCGCCGGACCCATTGTCGGTGCTGAGTTCAGCCGCAGCAAATCTGATAACTCCTCTCACCCCAACAAGGAGGAGGCAGAGTACACGGCAAGGGAGACGACGGCTGTGTCCTCGGGGAACATCACCTCGTCATCCTAAAGGTCCAGACTCTTCCTCATGAGCCAGCAAGGACAACCAGGTTGTACAGGATGAGGGTGTACAGGTGTGATTGATGCCAGGTGGCGTCATCACGGACTGATCGGAACCTTCAGCTGATCAGGACTTAGCACTTATGGAAACTTTCAGACTAGCTCAACTGGGACCAGTGGACCCTCAGAGGGAGGAGGCCACACTCTGCATGAAGCTCTTACCTGTAACATACCATCACACCTGCAGCTGCTTTAACCAGACTCCAAACTCTGGATCTGCAGCCCAGGTTCACTGAACACATGGATAAACACAACTCATGGATCAAGGTGGTCCAGTTCTGTTGGGAACAGAATTTATTTGCAGGTTCTCATGAAACATCTCCCTGACATAAGTGGTTGTAGCAGGTGAAAGGTGGAGCTAGTCCTTAGTAACAGGTCTGAGCTTATGACGAGTCTTTAAATATGTAGAAGAAGAAGAATCTGCTGTTTTACTGACCCTGTGACTAGAATCGGTAGTACTGTCAAATATTTAAGAAATTACATTAATTCGTGATCATTTTGTTTTTTCTATCACACCAAATTTCATCTTTATGACTTTACTCACTAAACTTACTGGTCCAAACGGGCTCAAACAGAACCTCTTCAAAAATGTGTAAATTATCATTATTTAATGTTTAAACCTGATACAAACATCATGTCATGTAATGAAGTAAATGAAGTAAAAATGCTCAAAATGAGCAGTGCTTCACTAAAGTTGTTGTAACAGTTAAATCTCAGTAAGTTTGTGAGTGAAACTTTTTTTTTTATTTTACAGGTAAAACTGTGGGAATTATTACTACATTCACTTCCTGAACTCCTTCAGTGTCTGAATTCATAACTTGATATTTCCACGTATTTCTTCTAAGTTAACGATGTATAAGTAGAAATGTTTTTTACTTCCTGTCTGTTTAGTTAGATTCATTTATTTCTGCCAGAGAACAGAGAAACTGGATTGGCTGATTGATTGATCTTTGGAGTTTCATTGCTGCCAAAACAAACAATTAAATTAGGAAAAATAAAAAAAAAACAATTTACATTAGTTTTCTAGAATTGAAACCTTTTTAACTATTGAACATGAAGTTTAGAGTGAAGGTCCATTTTGAGATTTAATCGTGTTGCTAGTCTTACTAGATCAGAGAAGTTCACTCATTATTATAAAAAAATTGAATGAAGCTCATGCGACTGACTGAAAGCTTTAGAACTAAATGCACTTATTTTGAAAACCCTGTCTGTAAACAGCAGTAAAGTGACAGATCACAAAGAATTTTCATATTTTAGGATCAAATAATTTTGATGAGTTAAATTTTGGCAACATTGAGCTTCCATACACATCAAACTCCCTGCATCACCCTGTGACACCCTGCATCCTCCATTGTGAGCTTATTGGTTAATCAATTAATTATCTGTGTAATTGCTCGTGTCTGTGTGTTTAACTCTTACATGTTGCTTTGTTAGAGCTTAATAAAGAAATAGAAACAGGTCTGAGAACAAATGTTTGAAAAAAATTTGTCTTGACACTGAAAAATACCGTACAATAAACAAGTAGTTCTGGATGATATGGGCAGCTGAATGATGCTGAGAAACTAGTCCCCACTAGACTTCCTTCTTCCACCTCAGGAATATTTCTAAGACTAGGAGCATCCTGTCTCAAAGTGATGCTGAAAAACTAGTCCATGCATTTGTTACCTCTAGGCTGGACTACTGTAATT
>JAUMTR010001834.1:0-10109 GCA_032270685.1 Microctenopoma stevenorrisi | reverse complement strand
TTGAATATGTTCACCACTATAACAATATAAGGTAGACTCATTTTATATGTAAAAGAATTGTTTCAAGTTACTTTTTTACTTGCTCTTGTTACCATATTTATTGGGTTACACTTAATAGTTTGCGCTGAATATTGCAGATGTGTTACATTCAAATAAGAAAAAATCATTTCAGTACTTTCATGTGTGTGCAGACTGGGTTACAGATATTTGAAAAACCATGGAGGAACAGCAGTTACATGTGAGGCATGTGGTCTTAGACAGGTAATATTATCAGAATTTATTCTAGTCAGTACAACCATTTTTTATGACAAACCTTTTTATGTTCTGGGCATTTGGTCAACTTAAATATGTTAAGGCCTAAAATAGAATATGTGTGTGACACAAATGACTGTAAATGTTTTTTACAGCATTTACCTTTCAGTATTGAAAGAATCTAACTGAGGTTTTGCATCTTTATGACAATATACGATATATGAAGTAAAGGCATATAAATTGAGGAATTCTACTGCTATATGTAGATGGCTATTCTTCAATTTAAAAAAGAAGAGGATTGTAGTGTCCTTCAATACCATTGGTCAGCTACTTAACACATAGCCACGCCTATGTCCAGTCTCAGGCCGTTGGCACCAGCCAATGAATGTTACTGTATGCATGTTCATGTACTATTATCCTGTATATATGTGTATGATTGAGAATGAATGAAGTTAGTTAAATTAAAGAACAAGAAAAGATAACAACGGCTTCCTATAGTTTATTCATCCCCATAGAGATGCAACAATGGCGACGAGGATAAATGGGAATTAAATCAAACAAGATAGTTTGTTAAACACAAGTGACGCAGCTATTATTTCAAATTAATTCTGTAATTGGATTAATTCTGTGAAGTTCGTGTGAACTGTACCAAAAAAATGGAAGTGTTCTGTCTAGAAATGGCTACGTCCTTGCCGTTAATCCCGAGGTTTGAAATGCGCGACGGTGACACATCGTTAGGAAGTAAGTGGGACACTTACATACAGAAACTGGAAAATCTTTTTGTGGGATTAAATGTGCTCAGCAACAAACGCAAAAAGGCACTTCTACTCTACTATGCTGGGGACGAAGTGTTCCAAATACACCAGACATTACCAAATACTGGGGATGAAACGGAGTATGAAGCAACTAAAGACGCATTGAGTTCATACTTCAGGCCAAAATTAAACACAGAGTTCGAAATATTTGAATTCAGGCAAATGAGGCAAGAATTGAATGAATCGCTGGACAAGTACGTCACAAGACTTCGCCAGAAATCAGTGAACTGTGCTTTCGAAAATGCGGATAAAGAAATCAAAACGCAAATCATTCAAGGAACCACCAGCAATAAACTGAGAAGGAAAGCCCTCGAAGAAAATATGGACTTGCACAAGCTTTTAGTACTTGGAAGGACCATGGAACAGGCAACCACTCAGGCGAGAAAAATGGAAGGAAATGAAATAGTTGACAAAATAAAATACAAGCCGTCCGCGAAACAACAAGTCATCAAATCTACACAACAGTCATACATGAGACCGAAGCTGTTAAACATTAAGTGCAGAAACTGTGGCGGAAATTATCCACACAAATTCAAGTGCCCTGCACAAGGTGCTAACTGTAATTACTGCCATAAACCAAATCATTTTGTGTCAGTGTGTAGGAAAAAGAAACAGCAGACTGTCAAAATTAAACAAGTAGGTGAGAATCATTATGAAAATTCCGACAGCCAGGAAGACATTTCTTTCGGGGTGGATATCAACAAAATACAAAGCAAATTGCCGAAAGTGCGAGTAGAAATATGTGGTCAAAACTTGGAAATACTTGTGGACACTGGCAGCTCTATAGACATTGTCTCAGAACAGTTTTTCGAAAAGCTTAATCCGAAACCAAAATTGACTGCCGTAAAAACAAAAGCATACGCGTTCGCACAAAACACACCGCTCAATGTACGTGGGAAATTCACGTCAACAATTGAAAGTCAAAAGAAGGTAGTGCCCGCCGAAATCCACGTAATCAGCAAAAACAACGAATCTATCCTTAGCTACAACAGTGCTGTGGGTTTGGGAATTATTCCGGCTATCAATTCAATCAGTGAAAATCCAAACACGGATGAAATATTCCGGAAATATCCGCACGCCTTTGAAGGACTGGGAAAGCTAAAAGACCGTAAGGTGAAATTGCATGTCGACGAAAGTGTTATACCAACAGCGCAACAACATCGCCGCATTCCTTTCCATATAAGGGAAAAAGTAGAGAAAGAGTTAGAGCGACTGGAGAAACTTGACGTAATCGAGAAAGTTGAAGGTCCTACTCCTTGGGTTTCACCGATTGTAGCTGCACCAAAACCAAACGCGCCAAATCAAATTCGTCTTTGTGTTGATATGAGAAAAGCAAATGACGCAATACGTAGAGAAAGACATGTGACACCTACCATAGATGATATTATTTTTAAACTGAACGGTGCAACTATATTCTCGAAATTGGATTTACTAAATGGTTTCCATCAAATCGAATTAGAGGAATGTTCGCGCAACATAACCACGTTTGCAACTCACGTCGGACTACGTCGTTACAAAAGGCTAAATTTTGGGGTAAGTGCAGCTCCAGAAATATTTGAAAACGAAATAAGACAAGCTTTAGATGGTCTGAATGGAATTATAAGTATTGCAGACGACATCTGTGTATTCGGAAAAACACAGTCAGAGCACAACGAAAACTTAGATCGGCTAATGAAAAGACTAAGTGAGAAGAATTTGACACTAAACAGAGACAAATGCATTTTTAATCAGACAAAAATCACCTTTTACGGCTACGTGTTTAGCAAAGAAGGCATTTCAGCAGACCCGAAAAAAGTTGAGTCAGTCAAGTCAGCAGGACGACCGAAAAATGTAGCAGACGTCAGAAGCTTTTTAGGTATGACAAACTACGTGTCACGCTTCATCAAAGATTATTCAACAATCACAGAACCTCTGCGAAGGTTAATGCAAAAAGATTTAAAGTGGAAATGGACAGACACACAGGAACAAGCGTTCAACAAACTGAAAAACGTCCTAACAAGCGACTGTGTAATGACCTATTTTGATCCTGCAAAACACACAGAAATCTGGGTTGACGCTAGTCCCGTGGGACTTGGGGCTATTTTGATGCAGGACAAAAGAATTGTGTCATATGCAAGCCGTTCATTGACCCCTGTTGAATCAAGATACAGTCAGACTGAACGCGAAGCCCTAGCCATAGTGTGGGGATGTGAACATTATCATTTGTATGTTTTCGGCGCAAAATTTACAATAATCAGTGACAACAAAGCCATGGAATCTATATTCAACAAAGCAAAGACAATACAATCCGCTAGACTAGAAAGGTGGCGTCTCAGAATGGTAACCTACAATTTCAAAGTGACATACGTTCCGGGAAAGGATAACACAGCAGACTACATGTCGCGACATCCAACAGAGAGTAGTAAAAAGCCGAATATCGCTGAGGATTATGTAAAATTTCTAGCAAATAACGCAGCCTCGAGTGCACTAAGCATGTCAGAAATTGCGATCGCGACAAAAAGTGACAGCACACTAAATAACGTTATCAAAGCAAGACTAACAAACACGTGGAACTTGCCAAATAAACAGAAAGACAATACATTTGAGTGTTATCGAAAATTAGCAGACGAACTAAGCGTACTTGAAACTGATAAAGGCAGCATTCTGTTACGAGGCACGCGACTCTGCATTCCGGAGAAATTACAACAGCAGGTGATTAATCTTTCACACAGAGGTCACCAAGGTCAAGTTAAGTGCAAAGCACTGCTCAGGGAAACGTGTTGGTTCCCTATGATGGACAAAATGGTAGAAACTACCATTAAACAGTGTATTCCCTGTTTGGCAACAACCCCTCAAACAAACTTCGAGCCGATTAAGCCGTCAGAATTACCAAAATCTCCATGGGACGAACTTTCGATAGACTTTTGTGGTCCTATGCCTGATGGATCATATTTTATGGTGATCATCGATGATTACAGTCGATTTCCAATAGTTGAACATATTCAAACAATTTCTGCAAAAACAGTTATCCCAAGATTGGAAAACATTTGGGCAACATTTGGAATACCTTCAGTTCTAAAAAGTGACAATGGTCCGCCATTTAATAGTGCTGAATTTAGCGAATTTGCCAAAGAATACAGCTTTAAACACAGAAAAATCACGCCTCTACACCCACAAGCAAATGGATGTGTCGAGCGCTTCATGCAGCCTCTACAAAAGGCAATTAAAGCAGCACACGCTGAAGGTCTCAACTACAAACGTGAAATTGTGAAATTTCTTCAGAACTACCGTGCTACACCACATCCAGCAACACTTCTATCACCAGCAGAAATCCTGTTTTCGAGAAAATCTAAAACAACTTTACCTGTATTCAAACCACGCATGAAAGACAAATATATCAGACAAAGAGACACAAAATACAAGCAAAACTTCAAGCGATATGCAGATCAAAAGAGACACGCCAAAAGCTCAAACCTCAAGCCTGGAGATTCTGTCTTGGTTTAAAACAGAAAAAGCAAAACAAATTATCATCAGCATTTTGCCCGACACCAGCGACTGTAATAAAAACAAAGGGAACCATGGTCCAAGCCAAATTGAACGACAAAATCGTGACCAGGGACTCATCGAAGTATAAGCGTGTTAAACCTGTAGATAATGCCGACAGAAACTCGATCAACAAACCCCAGAGAGACAAGTGTGAAACAAGGTACCGCGTACCCCCTCGAGTAAGGAAAAGACCATCGAGATTTGCCGACTTTGTTAACTGAATAATCAAGTGTGTACGCGAGTTATAAATGAAAGTTCTTGATGACTGTTTGATTCAAATTTCATTCGAAAGGGAAATTTATCATTACTTGTGGTTAGGAATATCTTATTTCTTAGTAAAAAGTTCTATTATGGAAAGCCATAATAATGCTTTCAACTTCCGAGGATTTCTATATTACTTCGATACAATTATAATTCTAACGGTTGGATATACAGAAACCACATGTTTGATTTTTACAAAATCGGTTAATTCTAATTCATACGTAACTGCTTAACTGCAAATATCCGTGAACGCATCAACTGACAAATTTTACTGATGTCATACCTAGCTCCCAAGAAGTAAAGTGGATTAATGGACAATCTAATCATCAAACAGGCGGAAAACGAACACTGTACTGTGTGAAATCTACGGTCATTCAATGGGATCCTAGAAAACCAGGGCTGGGCTCGTGGGCTGGGCCCGTGGGCTGGGCTCGTGGGCTGGGCCCGTGGGCTGGGCTCGTGGGCTGGGCTCATGGGCTGACAAGAGTTCAGCTCAGTTGAAACTGAAACTGTGATTTGTTTATTCAGGCCCCATTAGATGACCTTAATACCCTGAAACATGGCAATTACAATGCCCAGGGGAACTCTGGATGGTGATAAGCATCAGGCATTTAACCTCATACAGGGGTTATTGACTTCAGATTATTCGGAAGGTATTGGATTATTTTTGGACTATAGTTTTAGAAATAAATTAGTTTAGATATTAATTTCTGCATAAGAGCAAAGCATTCTTATTAATGTAGTTTCTTTACTCTCATAACCAAACATCACTTACTGTTGAAATAATTTCCCAATAAAACAAACTTTTGAGTTTTATTAATATTTGATAATGTAAATTTGTGCGTTTAGCTATGTTTAATGAGTTTAGTTACTGAAAACTGTGCATCGTATGAAATTAAAAATTATTCTACTTAAGGCAAACATATATATACTTCTAGTTCCGCTGTGTTTTACATTTATCACATGTGTGACCAGGGAAGATCAAGATAAACAGAAACAATGAAGTGATTCAAAGTTAAAAGGATGATCTTGCTCAAATTTAACATATGTGCATACTAATCTAATTCTTTATCTTTACTTGTCGCATATGTGACTTAATTAAAGGATACAGACCTAGTAAAGGGCTAAAAGCCTTTATGGCTGTTATATGCTACAATATAAGGTGTTAACACTTCCCTTACATACTATATAGATTCTATGAGTTGGTCTATGAGAAACATTTTCTGTAACCCGTGTAGACCCTCATATATCTATGGGAATTGTATAGATCCTACATTACTTATATTTGCAACATACAGCTGAAGTTTTCAAATATTTCCATTAGACTTCATTCTGTCAAAGACTCTGATGGAGTCAAATTGTTGAAATAAGTCTTATTAAAATCACTAACGTATATGCTATCAGGTTGTAAAGAAAAATGACATGACAGTTAAGTGCTATCACAAGCCCCATTACGACTATTAAAATTGAATCAGTCACTGACCATATTACTGGTCTGTGTACGTAATATTCTACGGAGCATTCTTGTACAGTTTCATTTAATGTTAATTACTCCCATGGGCATCCCTATCAAGCTCAGATGTGTATCACAACTGCAGGTGTACTGTTTCTTCAACAATAAAATTCACTTAAAGAGGGATTATGTGACCCTGGTGATGATTTCTTGTTTGTAAATTATTTTCTTATTTTAGAAGATTCGCTATTAGAATAAATACTGAAAACATGAGAAAAATAGTTTTAAACCTTGAAAAAAGCTCTAGCCCACGAGCCCAGCCCATGAGCCCAGCCCACGGGCCCAGCCCACGAGCCCAGCCCATGAGCCCAGCCCACGGGCCCAGCCCACGAGCCCAGCCCACGAGCCCAGCCCTGGTTTTCTAGGATCCCCATCTGTTGTATGTCGGCTGAAATATTAGGCCAGAACATAACATCTCGTGCTCTTCTTAGGCATTTATCAATTCCCATGTGACCTGCGTGAACTATTTCAAGGCAGTGTGATCTGAGAGATTTTGGAATAATGATTTTATGACCCTTCATTATAACTCCATCAATAACAGATAGTTCTTCTCTGAAATTCCAGAATGGTATAATTTGAACTGGACATTGATTTCTGGAATCGGGCCAACCTTCAAGAATGACATGTTTGAGTATTTTCAATTGTTCGTCATGCTCTGTTTGTGACTTTATTTCTTGCATTTTTCGGTCACTAACAGGGAGACTTGACATGACCATATTAACCTGTACATCCATACCCTTTGAAAGTTCTGGGTAGGTATCAGACAGAAATTTTCTGCTCAGAGTATCTGCAACGGGGATATCTTTGCCTGAATAATGTTTTAAATCAATGTCATATCTCTGTAGCCTTAACATCATACGTTGGAGGCGTGCAGGGGCAGCAGAGAGTGGTTTTTTGAAGATAGAAACTAGAGGTAAATGATCTGTTTGGACTTGGATTTTACGGCCGTACACAAACTGATGAAATCGTTCACAGCCAAACACAATGGCAAACATTTCTTTCTCAATTTGTGCATAGTTAATTTCGGCTGAAGTTAGTGACTTTGACGCATATGCAACTGGTTTCCCGTCTTGCATTAAGGATGCCCCCAGCCCAAATTTACTTGCATCTACCTGTAGAGTAACGGGTTTCTTGGGATCGAAATAAGCTAAGACTTGATCTGGTTGAGTGATTACCGTCTTAATTTTCTCAAATGCTTCAGCTTGTTGTTTGTCCCAAGTGAATTCAACATTTTTACCCAGCAGTTTTCTCAACGGGCTAGTAATTTCTGACAAATTTGGTGAAAATCTAGACAGATAAGTGATCATTCCCAAAATTGTCTCAAGTTCTGCTTTGCTTTTTGGGGACGGCATATCCATGATTGCTCTAACTTTTTCCGGGTCGGGTTTGAGACCATCTTGGGTCAGTAGGTGACCAAAATACTTGACCTGTGTCACACCTACTTCTAGTTTTTCTACGTTAAATCTTATACCCTTTTCTAAAGCCCTTTTAAGAACTGATTCTAAATTTCTATCATGTTCTTCTCGTGTGTGACCATATACAATTGTATCATCAACGATCGTGACCACACCCTCGAGACCTTCGAGACATTCATCCATTTTACGGATGAACTCATCTCCACTTGAAACGAGACCAAATGGGACTCTGAGGAACCTATATCTGCCAAATATAGTATTGAAAGTAGTTAGGTATGAGGATTCCGTTGATAATTTGATACCCCAGTAACCTGACCTGGCATCAAGCTTAGTAAAATACTTGGCTTTTGACAACTTGGGCAATACATCATCAATTGTTCGCATGGGATAATGCGGACGCAGAATTGCATTATTCAGGTCCCTCGGGTCAAGGCAAATGCGTAGCTTGCCACTTTGTTTTTCGGCTATCACCATAGAACTTACCCAATCAGTAGGTTCTGTAACCTTTGTGATAACCCCTAATTTCTCCATCCGACACAACTCCTCTTTCACTCTATCTTCGAGTGCTACGGGGACTTTGCGGGGCAAGTGAATTACTGGCACAGCATTTGGGTCTATGCGTATGTTACAGTCCCCAGGGAAACAACCTATACCTTTAAAAACATCGGGGTATGTCTCTAATACAGACGACTTCGTAAGAAATGTCTGACATGTAGGCGCTTCGACAGCATAAGTGAGTTTAATAAACTCTAAGTCAATGCATGACTGTAGACCTAGCAGGGGTTGAGATTTAGTATCAACAACATGGAAAAGGATTTGACCAGTTTTCCTAGACCTGGGATGCTCACAATCAAGTGTGATACAGCCCTTAACCTTTAGGGTGCTGCCATCATAAGCAGACAGCTGGGCATTTGTTTTTACCAATGCGGACTTAATACCTAGATTCTGAAATTCAGTAAAGGGTAGAATGTTTACCTGACTTCCGGTATCAAGTTTGAATCTTATTGGACGCTTTAAAGGTCCTACCACAATCTCAGCAAATACTTGGCCTTGCACTATTTTCGATTCAACACTATCGACAAATATATCACTATTTTCACTTTCACTATATTCCGCATTTTCAATATCATTTACTTTCCTAGAGCGACACACACATGAAAAATGGTTCCATTTATTACAGTTACGACATTGTTTTCCCTTTGCCGGACACTGTTGTGCACGCTGGTGTGATCGTCCACAGAATTTGCACGTGTTGTCTTTGTCTGCGTTGTTCGATCTCGGCGGTTTTGGGTGACGAACTTTTTCAGTTTTGTGATTGTCAGTTTCCTGTCTGTGCCCATTGTTACGTCTCCTTTGTCTCGAATGCTGGTTGACAACATTGATGCTGTTTGCTGGAGTAGTCGCCTGGCTCATAGTGTTTAATTGTAGTTGAGCATATTCAAAACTCTGACATATGTGAACAGCTTTGTCCATCGTTAGGTTTTCCCCTTCATTGATTAACTTTTCTCTTAGCCTTTGAGATGTTACGCCAAACACAATTCTGTCCCTGATCATTTCATTTTCATCGCTAAAATTGCAGTCTCTTGCTAAAATTCTGAGCTTGGTGATGAATTGCTCGATGTTGTTATCCCGCTGAATTTCGTTATTAAATTTATATCTTGCGAATATAGGGTTTGTCTTTGGCTGCACATGCTTTTTGAAAGCTCCGTAGATAGGTTCCAGGGTAGCCTTCTGCTCGGTTGTCAATGGTAGCGTACTGTAAATATCTCTACCCTTCTCCCCTATCCACAACAATAGGTATGTAACTTTCACATCTTCTTTTCTTTCTTTGAGGGGTCCTCTGAATATCAATTCACAGTGTTCGTAGAACTTGCGCCATGTTTCAGGTAAGTTGCTCGAGTCCCAGTCCATTGTGGGCGTTGGAACTCCATTGAGATCCATGGTTTAGTGAATTAATTAACTAAATCAATTTTCACTAAGTGTAAAATCCATCTGGAAATTTATTCTACAAATGTTCCAAATTGTGAATGTTTGAAATTCTGGCTTAATTAAGAATGTTCAAAATTCAATTAAATATCCTTGATTTTCTGACACCATGTTATGTTATGCTATTGGATTTAAAGAGATAAGAACGACTCTGTAGTGTTCTAGCTACTTTATTCCATGAGTGCTAAGATAAGACTGCCTGACCAGACGCATGCAATGTAATGTGATACCTTAGTGATAAGGCTGATTCAGCAAATAGCAAATATTCCATATAACCTTGCCATTTAACAATGCCATTTTATCTGGGTCTACACACGTTGCAAAAATAAATTATAAACTATT
>JAUMTR010001803.1:0-10110 GCA_032270685.1 Microctenopoma stevenorrisi | reverse complement strand
AGTTGAACGATGCACAGTGACTCCGTCTGCTGCAAGATGATGTTGTAGGTCTTTGGTGCTGGTCTGTGGGTCGACTCCGTCTGTTCTCACCAGTCGTCGCTTCTGTTTATCTGAGATTTTTTTGGTCTTCCACTTCAAGCCTTAACTTGAACTGTGCCTGTGGTCTTCCATTTCCTCAATATTGTTTAAAATATTATTGCAGACTTTCTGTAAATCCTATAAACTTCGTTTCACTTTTCAAATATCACTGTGTGTGTCTTCGACATACATCCTATTTTATTGAAATGTTTTTTCGTAACAACTAACAAATTATACAGGAAAATCATGAAGATTAACAAGGTTGGCCAAACCTTTGCATTCCACTCTATTTCATATTAAATATGAAGACACTGGACCACATGCTTGATCATTAATTAAAGGGGTCCAATGTCTGCACTAAAATCTGATTGAGATGCTGTGGCATGACTTTAAACAGGCCCATTTGTAGGCCTCATGTAATGTGTGATCTGCCTGCACCTAAACAATTCTGCAAAGGAGAGTGGGCCAAAATTCCCTAACAGCGATGTGAAAGCCTCATTGCCAGTTATCATAAATGCCTGGTTACAGTTGTTGCTACACCAAGGTAAGGCGCAACCAGTTATTATGTTTAGAAGGCAATTACTTTTTCACTTATGATCAGGCAGGTAAGGACAGCTTTATTCCTTCAATAAAGGAAATCATAATTTGAAAACTGTATATAACATTGTGCAGATATGAAAAAAGAATAATAATGAAGGAAGATACTTCAAATTCTTGGAAAAACTCTTTCACAGCAATGCTACGCTTAAGTAACTTCAGAGTAAAATTCCTGTTGTCACTGTGTGCCACATTTTATAATTATATTTACTGATTATTTGAAAACTGAGGAATTATGAGATGATGAGATGAACATTTGCCCATTCTCACAACACTTTAGTTTTTGCTCTGATTTGCCTCCTTATGAACAAAACAAGTTCAACAGGAGACACATGTGGACTACAGGCAGGCCAGTCAAGCACACGCACCCTTTATCTATGAAGTCGCACTGTTGCAGCTCATGCAGAAAGAGGCCTGGCGCTGTCCAGCTGAAACAGCCAAAGACTTTCTGGTACAAGCTGTTCCCTTCATGGCAGCATACACCTTTCAAAATCCCTAAATATGACTCATTCCCATATGAATGTTAGGTTTCAGTGGCAGTTGCCCTTTCACACACGTGATTTATTAGGCTAAATATACTTTCAAGATGTGGATGAATAACAGCTTTTAAAACTATCATTTAATTTAGAGAATCCGTTGAGCAGTGTATAATTAACCTGTTTACATGACTTAATTTGCTCAAGTAAAAACATGTTTTACACATTGTGTATAGCTAAACACACTGTTTAGCTATTTCAAATAAAAACCAAGACCTTAGAGAAACAAAGTTTAAATGAAAAAAGAAGAGGGTGTGTTATTGGTCTAATACTATCGGTTAAAAAGGTTATAACCATGTGGTGGGTACAGATATACTAAATCAGAGGTGTTTGTGGGTTGCTGTTGTTTTTTCTGGCAGCCTATTGTTTGTTGGTCGTCATTATCACAATAACCACAGTGGATCATTTGTTCCTAATAGCACTTTGCTTTGGTAAGACACTCAAATTAGTGTCACTCTGCCCTGTGTCCTCCAGACAGCTGGACAGGATTCTGTACACATCAACTAGAACTAGAAGAGTTTATATTGTCTGAAAGCAATAACATATATTAAAGGTTGTGTCACTATTACTCTTCTTTATAATCCTTACACAGAAGAAGACTATTAAATTGGCTCTACTATAAATCTGTGTATGCTTTATGATGGTGTCAGAAATGTAAAGAAATGTAATGGAATACTTTGATCAAAACTGAATGTGAGTTAGCTTTGGCATCATTGCAGAGACATCTTGCAGGGCTTCACAGTACATACTGCCAAACATGGACACAACTTTGCTCACTGCAGAGGGAGAGTGTAACATCAAAAGTTACTGCAAACCACAGTTGGCCCACAATAGGCTAAATAACAGTGAAAACATCACCATTGCTGACTACTCAAACACAATGCAAATGTTCTCCTGCTGGCAAGAAAAACTACCACCAAGGGAGCCCTCAGTCTTCTGCCCAGCATGAACCACCTCTCCCACTCCAGACCAAATCGAACAACTCCAGACACAGCAGCATGTTAATGTCTAGATCTATATATAGTGGGCAGCAAACTCAGACACTCAGTGTCTCATAGTATAGTTTTATTCTCAAAATACAACACAGTGATGGTGCCGAAGTCAAAGAAGTACAACTAATATCTCTGTATGACTACACTGATCGGTAATGGCATCAACATAATATGTACTTCCACACAAGTAATGGAGGTAAATGACACATGCTGTAGACCAAAAATGTGATCCAGACACCGACACGCAGTAGAAATCAACAAGGACAGACTCAGGACTTCTAAACAGATCTGGCTTGTTTTAGTGTGTGCAAAGAAAGATAGAAAGGTGTCATGCTGGGGAGAACTGTAGCCAGTGACTTCAACAATATGGTTATGTTGGTGTTACTATAGCAGTGTATAGAGTGTAAGCACACCTGTGTGCACTGATGTATGTGTATTTAGCCAACCTATATTTACTCTGTGTTTAATTGTCTTCTGTGTAAGATAATAATAACGAAGATGATAATAATATTACAGTTGATAAGTGGTGAGATGGTAAAAAAAGTGCCCCCACTTGCCTACATCAATTTGTCATCCCACCTAAAGGAATCTTAGGTGGAATGACAAGCAGCTCAATGGTAGAACAGTTCTCTACATGAGAGTGGTTTGATTCCCAGTCCCACAAGCAACATGTTGACGTATCCTTCAGTAGCTTGAGCACCTGACCCCCACAATGACTGTGCATGACCTTATTAACTGCATATTCTGCAGAAGAACCTTCTGCCACCCCCAAGCACATTTTAGTGTTTTGGGATTTTTAACTTTTCGCACATTTTATCATTCTTTTATGCATAGAAAAGTTCTTTTGGGCGTGGTTTTAAATTTTGGCATAGTTTAGAATGTTTTTCAATTTTTTTTTCCTTTCCCATTGACTTCAATGTAAACAGAGAATATAGCGTTGTTAATCACAAGCAAAAAAAATTTGTATACAACATGGATTTTCTCAATTCTGCAGTCCATTTGAGCCTTCCGGATTGCAGTGTGTGCTCTGAGGGTTTTTTCAACAATGACGGGGATCATCTTTTAAACGTTTTCAAATTACTTTGGCTCTTTTTTAAACTATGAAAATAATTTTTTATTTAGATTAGTTTTTTTAGTTTTTGCATGGGTCCAAATAATATCTGCGTAAAAGCCAACGGAACTTTCTCGTGGTAATTTCCATATTGGAAGTCGTGTATATTTTTCTGCAAATGTTAAAAGCAGAAAGACATTTTTTATTTTAAAATACATATCTACAGAGATGCACCTGCACATCTTTGAAATAAACAACAGATTTTGCATTCTTCAGCACATCAAAGTTAGAACCAAAAACAGATTGTTTACGTGACTGCCCAGATTTTGTTTATGTGGCTGCAAAAGAGAAGAGATTCACAGATTTCATTGTCATTTCAACTGCTACGATGGCGAGACTGTACAGCACGGAGGAGAGAGTTGCGATAATCTTGGACTCTGATATGGAGCAAGAGCCGGCTGCCTCATCCGACACTGGTGAGGACAGCGCCACTGACACCGGGGATGAGGATTACATCCCTTAGCCCAGCACATTCTCCAGCTCCACCAAGTCTGCTGAAAGTGGGGAGGAGGCGACTTCGGACCTCTCGTGGACATCCAAAAACAAAGAAATTGTCTGGGCGCCATCAAATTCGGCCACACTAATATACAACCCTCCCCGTACAGGAGTGAACCCGGGACCCACTCGCTATGCTGTGGCCAGAGTTGGCGAGTTTGTGGACTGTTTCAATTTATATTTGACCAAAGCCATCACCAGTCATCAACCAGCATGGAAGATGCATGGTCCAAGACTGGAAAGACCTGGATGAGCCCACCCTCTGATCATACTTTGGGCTGCTCCTTTTGGCCGGCGTGTACAGGTCCCGGGGCGATTTAACCCGCAGCCTCTGGGATGCTGAGACGGGCCGCCACATCTTTTAGGGCGATCATGGCGTTCAAGATATTCGAGCTCATTTCCAGAGTGATGGGGTTTGATGTCCAGCTCTCCAGACGGCGTCGCCGTCAAACGGACAAGTTGGCTGCAATCCGGGACATATGGGAAATGTGGACCGAGCAGCTCCCACTTCTCTTCAACCCGGGAGCGGACGTCTGCGTTGACGAACAGCTGGTGTCATTCCGGGGACGCTGCAAATTTCGGCAGTACAAGCAGATGAAGCCGGGGAGGTATGGCCTTAAAATATGGGTAGCCTCTAATGGTTATTATTCAGCATATCTTATATATGAAATATGCTTCATCATAACACTATTTATAGTTCTTAGGTTTTAGTAATAGTTCTTTTTACATAAGTTTTTCGTGAAATATTGTATAGCCTTTAACCCTTGTGTGTCCCTCAGTACATTTTTTATCATTTGCAGTTAAAAACACTTAAAATTTTTGTCAATGCTTATGGTAGTGAGATAACATTTTCAGGGGTTTGAGGTTTTTATGAAACTTTCTTTTTATGAAACTTTAATAAAAAATCTAAAAATAGTTAAATGATACAATTTGTACAAGAAAAAGTTTCACCTTTTAACCTTTAAACATATTTTGCTCTATTGATTTCTATGATAACATACATTTGTGATCTACTCTAATTTTGGCATAAATCTGTATTTTACTAATGGCTACCTTTTCAATCTAAGCTTTTGGCTTGAAAGCAATGTTGTATTTAATCATCCATTATATAACATAATTTTCCCTATATGGCTGAGGCTCCATTATAAGCAGTTTCTGTTCCATTTATTACTATTGCATGGCATCAAAATACACAATTACAACTAAAATAGTCTGGTTGAGTTGGTATTGAACACACAAGCTTGCTCGCACGCACCCCCCCACACACAAACACACACACACTCACAAACACAAAATACAATACAGAGCCCTATACACATTACAGTACTTGTGAAAAAGGGCATAAATCAAAGTAAAAAGGTCAAAGGTCAAAAAAACCCTTGATACCAAAGCAAAGTCCTTTTTTTGGGTGTCAGTGCAGCATGTTAACTCGGTATGGAATTATATTTGTGCCACAATTCGTACGAGCATAACTTGATATTTTGAACACAGAAAACGTAAACCGAGCAAGCAAAAGTTTATTTTGTGCTAAAAAGCGACTATGTGTCTGCTGTCCACCACAAAAACACGCTCAACATTTTCTCTTACGCTCGCTCAGCGTCTCACTTCTACAATCGTTCAACGCCTGTCACAGCGTAATACATGTGCCACTATTCCAACCAATCACAGACCAGAACAGGGTCAGCTGATCACCAAGATTGTCGGTCTCGCTAAGATAGTTCTCTCTACTGAGAGCCACTGTTGCCTAGTAACTACTATTCATCCTCGTGCTCTCAGTCTATTGCAAATCGAACTTCTAATTTTATTTTCACGCTAAACCAAAGAAGACGTCAAAATGTCATGTAGAAGGAGAATGACTGCGGCCGATGTTTTAGCTGAGCTCCAGAGACTTGATGAGGCTGAGTCTGATGGAGAATCAGACACTGATCCTGCTTCTCTTGATGGCTTATCCAACGCTTCCTCTGAAAGTGATTCAGAAATGGTTTTAGAGAGATCCGCTAGTAAAAAAAGACGGCTGGACACTTTCAGTTTATCATCTGCTGGAATTGCGTCTAATAATATTTCAGGTAAATGTACTAAAAGTACTAACTTCTTGTGATTAGTTTTGTGTTGTAGTAGTTAGATGTTAAATCCAAGCCTGTATGCTAGGCTTATTGTGTTAGGATTCATCATATAGGTATAATAGTCCTGATGAGTTTTATATTTCATGAAATAAAACTAATTAGGCGATGTTTCAGTCCTGAATCCTGGAGTGCCCAGTGCGCCATCAAATTCATCTTCATCGGGACAACATGGAACGGCAAAAGACGGAACAGTATGGGCCATTAATGAGACAGGTTAAAACAGTGGAAGGCGACAAAGCCAAAATGTCCTGACAGAGGTTTCGGGTCCCAGCGAAGCGCAACATTGAAGATGCGCTCAGCGCTTTCTATGTTTGATTGATGATGTCATGTTGAAACACATCAGAAACTGTACCGTTGCTGAGGCACACAAAGTCAATGGGAACAGTTCGTGGGACGTGACAGTAGATGAGCTAAAAGCCTTCATTCCACTAGTCTACATTCGTGGAGCACAAGGTGGAAAAGGGATGGACTTGGCGAGCTTTTGGTCAGATGATTGGGGTTGTGCATTTTTCAAGGAGACCATGTATCCACAACAGAATCCAGGAAATCATGCTCTTCCTGCGCTTTGACAAAAAAGAGACGCGGCGCACGCATACAGGACAACAAGTTTGCAATGATGTCTGAAATTTGGGAGCGCTTTGTCCAGAATAGCATTGCTTGCTACAAGCCCGGTTTTGACATTACTGTGGATGAGCAACTTTTCCCGACAAAAGCAAGGTGCAGCTTTATCCAATATATAGCATGTAAGCCAGATAAATTTGGCATAAAGTTTTGGCTCGCTGCTGATGTCAACATGTCAATATGTCATGTCACAATGTCAATATGTTGAATGGTGCACCATATCTGGGCAAGGATGAGACGCACAGGCCAGGTCAGCGACTGGGAGACAGTGTGGTGCTGAAAATGGTCGAGCCTTACTTGGGGACGGGCAGGAACATCAACTGACAATTTTTTTTACGTCCCTCGAACTGGCCAAGGCACTACAGGCCAAGAAAACAAGCCTAGTTGGCACAATAAATAACAGCAGACGAGAGCTGCCCCCATGTGTCAAGGAGCAAAGGTTGCTGTTCAGTACACAGGTACTGAAAAGTGAAAATGCAACGCTAACAGCGAATCAGTGCAAAATCAGGAAAAATGTCTGCATTCTTAGCACTGTCCACACATCTGTTTCCATCACAACTAGCCAAAGGCTAAACCTGAGACTGTCACATATTACAACAGGACCAAGGTCGGAGTAGACGTACTGGATCAGATGGCAAAAAATATACAGTAAAATCACCTACACGGAGATGGCCAGTGTCGGTGTTTTATAACATGCTTGACTTAGCTGCAGTAAATGCGTCAATCCTGTTCAAGGACTGTACACATGAAAACATGTCACAGAGAAACTTCATTCTTCGTCTTGCAAATGAACTTCGCTCCGCCCACACGAGCACAAAAGCCAGACAACTGATGGTACCCAGGATGGTGCAGGAGAAAAAAACTGAAAAGAAGGCAGTGCCCAGTGTGGAGAAACTGCAATCAAAATAAAACAAAGGACATGTGTAGCAAATGTCACAAAGTGGTGTGTGGGAGCTGCACGGGGAAGATGGAGATCACCTGTGTGGATTGTTAATAGGATTCCCACACATCCGGGACGTCACAGTGTGCGATAGTGTTCGCCAATGCTTTCAGTTAGATTTTCGTTTCACACCTATTATGTACGTTTTTATTTTTTATTTAAGAAATCTGTTTAGTTTCTTAAATTTGACCAAATGTCAGTTTTTTTCACATATTCAGTCATCGTCGGAATAACAGTTTTAGCCAAGTTCAGACGTTCATTTTAATGTTCCTGAACTGTGTATATATAGTTATTATTAAATGAATGCATTTATGAAATGAATTTATTGTAATTCGAATTTGCATACAGATAACGGTTCGACGGCTGTCAATCAAATAAATGTTTACATCCATTACAGTTTGAATTTCATGTCCTGATGTTTTATTATAATGTACATTACCTATTATAACAATATAGATCCGTTTATGCTTACATTTTTTTAATTAGTGAAATACTATGCAAATAATACCTAGCGGTCAAAATGACCGCATACGGCCATTCTAGTAGTTATGGAATTCTGGCAATTCGAGTGTTAAATGATACAAAATGTCTTTTGATGATAAAAGATGTTCTACACACACAAAACACATTACTTTTCTTTTTTTGTTCACAACCTTCACTGTGTTGTATAGAGGTTATTCAGAAATTCTGATACTGTCTAGTTATTCTTTAAACAGGATAATATAGATTGAACTAGGGATGTGCCGATCAGGTTTGGATTCATTTGGATTATACATTTTCTAAATTATTATAGGTATAGGTTGGTGAGTTATATGTGATATTAAGTTATAATGCTCCAGAATGAGACCTGACTTAGGTCAATATCATATCTGTTTATTATTATTGTTAATAACTACCAGTGTTTCCCCTATGATACGGGGAGGGGGGGGGGGTTTAATGAAGTAAATGTCCTCAAATTACTTTTGTTGTAAATAAAGTAAATAATATGTAGATGAGAAGGAGCTATGGACCTAATCCTGGCTGGACTCAGACAGGAGATGAGGCAACACAATCCCCTGGGCTGAAAATACAAGCCGTTCAATATTTTGTGTAACAATGTCCCGGATAAGCATATCCCTCAGGTTTGATGACCACCACAGTAAACCTGAGCGTCAATGAAGGGATAAGATGGTTTGTGGGATCTGTGGAGTACCCACCTCCCCCTCCTTTTCAAAATAGGCAGGATATATGAGTGGATGAACAGTTGGTCCCTTTCAAGGAACATTCATTCAGATAATAGATCCCAGGTAAACCTGCCAAAAATGGATTGAAAGTGTGGGTAATTTGTGATGTGGAAACCTCATATGCCTGGAAAATACAGGTGTATACTGTATACTGGGAGGTCTCCAGGAGCATTGAGAGAGATTAACCAAGAGATGTGGTCCTTGAGTTGACAAAGGGGCTTGAGGGCTACACTGTCACAATGGACAACAAAGCGCAGCAGGCATTCATATTGTTATTGATCATATATGTTTTTGATTGCTCTTATTTGTTAGTTATTATTTATAGTTTTTGGCAATAAAATGTGGGTCAATGTTCTCAAAATGGCAATAAAGGGTATTATAAAACATTTAATAAATGCTTGCAAATTTAAAAGTTCTGATATAGTCTGAAGTTGGTAAAAAGTCTTAATGCAGTGAAAGTTAAAAAGACATTTTTTGCAAAAAGGGAAAAACATTTTTTTTTAAGGGACGCCCAAGTGTAAAGCCTAGAGAGTGTGGAGAACGACACAATAGAATCAATGTAATAGGCATTTAAATAGCGATTTAAATAGTCATTAATTTAAACATCATTTATTAGATATTTAAAAAAAAATTTCACTGTCTTTTTATTTATTTCAATCTGTGTGGCTGCACGCTATGAAATAAATTTATCTGTCAGCCTTTACCTAGCAAACTCTAGACAGACGATTGGTCTGGACTCAAAAACTGTTTCCAAACACGGTGCCGGTGCTGCTTCTCTCCGGAGCATCTGAATGAGTTGCTGACTGGTTGGTGAGAGACTTTCTAAACTTGATATTAAACCAGGAGTGACCGATACAGAATATGTGACCAGTAAAACAGAGGAATTTGTTGAATTTCTTGGAGTTTTCAGGTTTGTGGTCTGACAAACAGCAGGAAGTGCGTGTGTGTAACTTCTTTGATTTACTTGGTTTAGTGCAGCTAGCCGTCTCATCAGACTCCTTACCCCGCCTTTAGTGCAGGGTAGGACCCCTATTTTAAGTACATCTGATAGGACCTAGTTGAACGGGGTAAGGGATAGATCTAGAATGGATATTACAGTATACTGGCCTTAAAGATATTAGACTATGGGTAGGTTACTTGTTTCAGTAATAATTAATGCTGTTTGGATTAATTAAGTCACACACCGGAGAGCTATGAACACGCTATTAACAAAGCATTGGTGCTGCGGGCACAGCATCCAAGCGCTGCCACTGTAGCTACAGCCACGTTAGCATAGCTATAGATTAGTACATTACATCAGTTATTACTATAACTACTAATCTATCCATCCATCCATCCATTATCTTCCGCTTGGTCCGGGATCGGGTCGCGGGGGCAGTAGCCTAAGTAGGGAA
>JAUMTR010001732.1:0-10118 GCA_032270685.1 Microctenopoma stevenorrisi | reverse complement strand
AAATATTTTATTCATAAATGCAGATTTGTTAAAACTAAACCTGATTTTAATTACTGGTTAAATGACCTAAAGTTATTCAGTAATTAATTACATTTAGTTGATCAGGATTCGGCCAGGAATTTATTTACATTACTTTAATGTAATCTGATTGCTTTCTACCCCTTTTTGCTTTATTTTATTTAATTAACATTTAATTTATTTCTTTGTTTTGTATTATGTTAAGTTTTCTTTTGTGTGTGTGGTTTTTTACTATTTAAATTCTAATATCTACATTTTCAACTTTACTTTTGATAGATACTGTTGTATACACGTGTGTATAAGTATATTTATATATGTATGTATAATGTGAATTTACTTTTTTTCAACCTGAATATATGTTTGCATTGTATACTTGCTTTGAAATTTTGCCCTTGTATGTTGTTCAATTGTTAAATAAAGTAAAAAAAAAAAAATTGTACTTGAACCTGAAATGAGCTCAAACAACCAGTAATCAGTAGTAAGATGTTACTTTACTTCCTTTTTAGTTTATTGTCATTATTTTTTCACCTTATTTCAGAGGGAAATGATATAATAACTAATAATACATTTATCTATCAGTGTAAACTTCATAAATAACACAGGGTAAGATAAGATTATTACTATTGACACATCATTAAAACCATTAATTTAAAACAGATGCATCAACAATAACATGTTTAACACAATGTAGCCAGTTGGATCCAGATCTTCTACCAGTCAGTTCAATATTTTGCTGTGCTGGAGCAGCATCCTCAGAACCAGACACACCAACAAACTGGTCAGGAAGGAGCAGCTGGTGGAGAGGAGTATGAACATCATGGAGAACAGCTTCGTCCTCTCCACAGCTGCTGCTTACACAGTGGAGAAATGGAAAGTACAGGAAGTCCTTCCCGCCAACAACCATCACCCTGTACAAGAAGTTTATCGTGACACAGAGCTCCGCTCCGACTGTCTAACTGTCTGTTTATAGTTCAACTGATTCCCAACATGCTCTTGTTTCTGTTTACACATGTTTCTGATGTGTATCTTTCTACTCAGTAAGTAACATTTTCAATGCAGGATTATTTTTATACGCTGCAGTTGTGCTGTTACTTATTTTCAATTATTTCCTTTGGTTCTAATTCTATGTTAACATGTCACCTGGACAAGTTTAGACAGAGACTATTCTAACCCATAGACAGGTCACCAGTCTGTCACCAGGACGCTAAAGGTCAAGATAATTTTACTTTAAATTACATAAAAATAATCACACAAACAACTGTTGTTCTCATTGTTGTGTCATTACCGTGTTTAACCACATGTGCTCATGTTAATAAAAGGTCTGTGTCGCTGATGGTGCCTGTTAGAGTGGATCATCGGGTGGTGCAGAGAGAGACGTGTTCATCTCATTCAAGGGTGTGTTTGTGGGTAGATGGAGTAAACTTTTTGTCTGTTTTACCTGCAGTGAGTTGAGTTGTTGTCTGCTGTGTAGACACTGTGTGCGTCTGTGACAATAAATGACCACTGACTTGAGTTTCGTTAGAACCACAGAGACTGTTTTGTTTCCAGTGTCTGTTCATTTCACAGAGTTTCTGGATTTTACAGCTTTGTCCTGAGCTTCTGTTTCCTCCATGCTGCAGGTTTGTCTCATCACATTTTACTGACGTGTGACAGTCAAACGGTGAAACTGAAAAGCTTCTGTTTTTAGGGTCAGACTGTATCTGAACTGGTTTATGGGTGGTTTGAACAGGTGGTGAAGTTAATCTTCCACCTTCTAACAGACACGTCGACCCCTGAACATGTGAACGACTGGTCATGGAGCACAGAGGTGGCAGCTCACCTCAGGGGGGGCTGGACACCTGTCATTCCATTAAAACACCTGCCTTTGATTCCCTCAATACTCGCCTGATAAACTCACACGTTGGATTAAGATCTGACCATCTTCCTCAGTAAATAAATGAATGCGTGTGATGTTTATCTAATTCCTTTGATCGGGTTTCAGGACTTGGGTGAAGTTTCTGTTCACAGTTTGTCAGGATGACATGACTTCTGTCATTGTTGCTTCCGTCCTGCAGTGGCGCTCACCACAGTTAAACAGCTCGACGCCTTTGTTACGTCCTGTGTTGTGATAACCTGTTCATTCGCCCGCCCTGAAGAACGCATGTCAGAGTGCCCAGCTGATACCTTCACTTCCTGTGTCTGATCCACAGGTCCCGTGACAAAGACCCACTGACCTGCAGGTATCTGATCTATGCACTGGTTGGTCGTGTTTCTTCATCTCTTCTTCTCTGTCCTTGTTTTGAACGGACCAATAAAAACCGTTCTGATGCTTGTGACGATCACACGAGTGGAAACATCGGAACAAAGAGAACGAATTCATGAGAGCGAACAACAAATAAAATCACTGTGTGAATCCCAACAGATCTCTGTGACATTTCTGTCTTTAGTTCATCTGAACCAGAGTCACTGTTGTAAAAACACTCAACGTAAAAGATGAATCTTCCTGTTGTCTCCAGATGAAAGTGTCTCACTGTTGCTACAGTGGACCAGTGAGGAACAGAATCGGCCGACCACCAGCGACATCACACTGATCTGCTGCTGTTGCTCTCTCGTTTCTCAGTGAAGGACTAAGAAGATGCAGCAGACACACGCTCACAGGAAGATCTGTTTGCTTCTAAAGTCTGTGTAAATCTGTCCCCGAATAGATGGGAACTGACCCTGCAGGTGATCAGTGTTATGGCTGTTTCCATGACAGCGAATACCCAGCATGCCTCTGACCTGTGTAGGTTGAACCTGACACAGATCTCCATCCCTCCACAGGCCCAATAATATGAATCAAACCAGTACATGTTCAGAAGGTAAGCGGTTCAGTCTCCCTATTTAAATACAGTCCAGTGTCTTCTTCTTCTGTGGTTTTAACAGAATCCAGTCAAAAAGAAAACATCAGCATCAGATTTATTAAAGTTTGATTCATTCGATTTACGTAGAAAATGTGTTCAGCCTGTAGGTGGCGCTAGCACTGCAGACCATCTGATTCATCAATAGAAGGAAGAATTGTGTGTGTGTGTGTGTTTCAGCAGCAGGTGGCATGAAGCTCATTAAGCTGCAGCCAATCAGACGCTGCGGGTGAGTCTGAGAGAGGGTCAGCGGTGAACGCGGAGGGAGCCAACACCATATGGTTAGAGAGTGTTGGAGTGTACGCATCTGTCAGGAGGAGGAGGTGGTGGTGTTGTTTTACTAGCGCTGGGTGTCTTGCTCAGGGACACACCTGGTACAGGGGTTGGCAAGTCAGCTGGGAATCGAACCCGCGGCTCCTGCTTTCCAGCCCTCTGCCTTAACCACTCTGCTACCAGGCCGTCAGGAAAGTCCCCCAGCAGACTAAACCTATAGCAGCAGTTCAGTTCAGGAAGGTTTTAAGGCTAATCTTAAAGCTAGCGAGGGTTGAATGGAGTCTCTGAGGACCCTCCTGGTATAAATATCTCTGCAGCATCGTCACATGTTGTCAAATCTCTGAATCAGTGTGTTTAGTTCATGTTTTATCTCATGTATGTTCACAGTTTGCTCCATTTACCAGTTTTCTGTTCCTGACCACTGCTGTCTCCTTTCACTGGAGAGACTTTTACAGCACCTCTGTCTGCTCTTCCTCCTCCTCTTCTTCACAGGCTCTCTGCTCCATGTGTGTCAGTCTGTCTATAAGCCTCTAATAGCTGTTTATCAGTTAATGGGTCACGCGGTTGTTAATGGTTGTGTAATCTTTGTGCTGCTTTTTTATTTTCATCACACTGATGTGAGCAGGACAAAAGCAGAGCTGAGTGGTTCCTAATCGTCCTGCAGATTTACATACAAATGACATTTACTGACAATCACGTTACTCAATCCAACGAAGATGTTAAACAACAGCAGAAGAAGAATCTTACACAACATCCAGAATATCAGGAATGTTTATTTGTCAGACTCAGTGCAGCTTGTTTCAGAGAGTCCACAGATTCTAAAGACGCTGCAGCAACAGGGTGGGCGGTCATCTGCCTCGATTGGTCAGGGCGAGTGGACCCAGGTGAGAGGAAAGAGTAACAGATAACAGAGATCAATACAACAACAACAACAACAACAAACAGATGAAACGCTAGGTCCCTATAATTTTGTCCAGTGAAGACATGTATGAGTGGAACAGAATTGGTCCAAGTACTGAGCCCTGTGGAACTCCATAACTAACTCTGAACTCTTGATCATTAATATCAACACACTGGGATCTTTGTGATAAGATTTAAACCATCTCAGTCCTGTCCCTTTAATCCTAATGTTACAGTCTATGTATTAAAATGTTATGATCTATAGTGTCGAATGCAGCACGAAGATCATTAATGACTTTGACCAGAGCTGTTCTGCCATATACTGTAAATACTGCCTGAAAGTCTTCAACAGTTTTTCAATGACTTATAGAGAAAGGGTAAATTAGATATTGGTCTATAATTTCCTTTTTTTCAGGAGAGGTTTACCTACAGCTACTTTAAAGTCCTGTGGACAATAACCTGTGAGTAGAGATATATTAATCTGCTCTAATCGAGACGTACTAATCAGGGAAACGATATCCTTCAGCAGTCTAGTCGAGATGAGATCTAAGAGGAGAGAGTTGCAGGGATAATCTGATCAATTTTCTCTCTAAAAGTTTCGATTTTATTTGTAAAAAATATATGAAACTTTGTCTTTAAGGTTTTTATCGGAATCTATTTTTACACGTTCTCAAACTTTATGGTCACAAATTCTTTACTGCTGCTGTTTAATAAGATTCAATTCTTCTTTGCTTCAAACCATTATTTATTAAATATTTGAAGCCAGGACTCGAGTCCCCCGACCCTCCCTGCCGCTGACCGGTAGAACCATCCTGGAACCTTGAACGTGCTCCTCAAACACCAGGATCTAAGCTGTTTCTCATGTTTGAATTAGCTCTGATTCCTGAACTGCTGAACTCACAGAGACGTTTTATTACGAGTCTCACACGTCCAGCTGACCTCAGCATCACTGAGGTAAATATTTAACTGAGCTGGATCTGGGTCATGTGATTCTATCAGGAGGATTATTATGGACTCATTTAGAGGATTTCTGAGGATATAATTCAGCATGTTAGGATAATAATTGATAGAAGATTCCACTTTCATCTTGTAAGACGCAGCTTCGGTGTGGATTAGCAGATGCAGCGGGGACATCTGGACTGAGCTGCCTTATTTTCTGAGCCTTATTAGGCTGCATCTGATTTATTTCTTATCATCTCAGAATCTTATCAGCTCTGATGATCATCTGCAATCTGCTGCAGAGACGGGACACAGTCCTCACGCTGTCACGCATGTTTTCTGCAGCAAAGTGTCATGATTCAGCTGAGAGACAAACTGTCCTGTAAACATCATGAATCTGTGTGTGAGACGCTGGAGCTCAAATGTATGGAGGCTAATTTCTGCCCAGAAAAGAAAAACGGTAGAAAAATGGTAAAAATGTTTTTAGAAAAACAACGGCTGTGTGTTGGCGTTGTTTTATCTAACATGTGGATATTATTAAATTACATTTCATGTGTTATTTTAGTTTTTATACCCGTACATTTGAAAGCAAACAGCCCTGTTATAACATCAACCATATGAAGATCGTCAGAAATGTAATGACTCAGTTCTTGGATCATTAACAGTTTTGTTACAACTTATTCATTGTTTTCATCATGGAAGTAATGAGCCATTTTCTAAAATGTGAGGAGTAGAAAGTACAGATATTTCTCTAGAAATGTAGGAATTAAAAGTAAAAAGTCACAAAAATAAATACTTAAGTAAAGTACAGATACCTGAAAGATCTACGAGTACAGTAACGAAGTAAATGTACTTCGTTACTTGACACCAATGAACAAGATCTATGACCAGAAACAAAGCTAAATACAACAGTAAAAGTAGAAGTGGTGAATGAATAACTTAAAACTATGTTTCTTTTTATTATTACTATTAAAAAAGCTAATAATTAAACGCTTGAATCAAGTTTTTATCGCCCAGGACGCAGAACCTGGATGGAACCAGCAGCTCTACTGTTTCTCAGATAAACAGAAGAAAATATTAAAATATTCTGCTCCTGTGGAGTAAGTGGGGTCATGATGAAATTTGATAAAACCATCAGAGCTCCTGAAAAACCAATAAAGGAGAGTGAACGCCAGCGTCTCCGTCTGGCCAATCCACGGCCGCTGGTCTATTTTCAGAGGAAAAACAAGTAAAAAAGATGATGATTAATGTTATTGGATTATTTACATTGCCCTCAACATGATTGAGCCTCAGAAATGAAATTAAAATGTGTGTTGAATGGGATTTTCCAGGAAAGTCCTGTAAAAACCACGATTATAAAAAGGAATGACTAATTCTCCCAAAGTCGATTAAACACAGGAAAAATTCAGCGCAGCTCTGCTGCCGAACAAATAAGATCTGGATTAGACAACTGTGGCTACATTAGATCAAGATTAAAGTGTTTTTTCCTCCATTATTCAGATTATTATTCAGCATGTTCTTGTTGTGAAGGATTAACTGCGCTGGTTAGTGCAGAAACAAGCCATTAGACACAGAAATGATCCTACAGCTGCAGGGTCGGGCTCAGGACCCAAACATTGGCAGGTGTAAGATCCGTGTGACGTCAGCACAGCTGCAGTCCACACGCAGGAAACTCAAAATGTTCAGTTCATGTGCAGCTCGTCACAAAAAGCCGTACGCAGCCTGGTAGCTCGATGGGTTAAGATCAGACTGGAATGCAGAAGGTTCGAACCCCGTCTGACTCCTTGTCCATCCTCCACCAGGTGTGTCCCTGAGCCGGACACTCGGCGCTAGCTCCCTGTAAGTCACTTTGGATGAAACGTCTGCCAAGCAAAGTAGAGAAAAGCCAGAAGGAGGAGGGAAGGACACACATCACATTCAGCCTATAGCTCCACCTGTGTGTGTGTGTGTGTGTGTGTGTCTGTGGAAGACATGATTAAAGTCTGGGGGTGCACTGGTCGACCCAGAACCCCCATAGATCCGGGCCCTGCTCAGATGGAGTAGTGAATGTACTGTGTGACCTCGTGGAGGATTAGCTGTTTGGATGTCTTTCATTTTTCAATCTATTTTAAACACTGCCTTCAGATTAGCCGACAGAGTCGAGTGCATCAAATAAAGAAAATTGCATTAAATTATCCCATTAATATTATTATATTCGCTCCGCTCCAACATTATATAATGAAATCAAGTGGTTTACCTCCCTCATCCCCCTCAGCCTCATCTACAAAGGAGCCGTGCTAGTAAATGAAAATTGGATTGTTATAATGCAGCGTGTCCAAATGAAAGACGAGGACGACGACATCAACAGACCGAATTAACCTGCTGTTCACTGACACACACACACACCTGCACAGAAACTCGTACAAATCCTGTCTGACCAACAATCACTCTCTCTACCTGACATCAAACATCACACAGTCCAAAGTCAGATGGAACAACATGAGGACGTTCACGCTGAGCGGTCACAAACAGCACATTTCAAACCACAGGAAAACAAGTTCAGACAAATATCCTCAGGTGTGTCAGTGAACAGACTCGTTTTCTGGTGACGTTACTGATGCATGAAGGCGTCGACGTGACTAAAAACTCAGCTCAGTAAAGTGTCTCCAACATGAAGAAACAGGAAGTTTTAGATCAAACAGAAGTTAATTTCTCTCTCCAACGGATCTGTAATCACATTTTTTACTGACGGAGCTGCTAACCAACCACGCGTTCCCTCTCTTCTCATAGTCAGTCCGTCTGAAATGAGCCCGGGTCAGAGCCTGGTCTCAGCCTCAGGCCCCAGAGGCCTCGCTGCTGGTTTCAGCCTGTTTCTTCATTTTCTCTGAATCTTTTAATTCAAATTGTCCAAACGTTCGGTGAACATCCTGATTTCTGAACAATGCTGGTTTTAAATTGTCATTCGTGTTCCACCTGGTTTTTCTTTGTATGTAGCTGAGTCTGGTTTCCGGAAACCAGGCTGTAAAACTGGTCAAAACTGAAGTTGGATTTTTCAGACGTATCCAGACAGAAACCGTTTCAGAACCGCAGCAGGAATCTGCAGTCACATCCGGACACCTTGATCCAGCTGCAGCCAGGATCAGTGGTGGCCCTTCAATAAAAAAGTGGTGGCACAGGAAGAGGAAGATGGTAATCACACATTTTAATCAATCAATAAAATGTAAATGATCTGTTCATTAAACAGACGGTAAGTACTGTGTATAATCTGCATTAATGTGTATTTAAAATGTTTTCTCTCATTTACCACGACTGAAAGGTCGTGTGATGTATTTCCTGTTTGTTTGGTTCAACAATCTTTACCGTAGACCTGCACGATAACTGCTGCATGTGAACCACCTCCATACAAAGTGTAGGAGAACATGAGCAGAAGACCGAGGTTACAGCTTCAGACCAGGAAACTAAAGCAGAAACTCACCTCGACGCGTCTGTTTAGTTCACAGTCAGTCGGAGGAGCAGCTCCTTTGTCAGGGAGAAGCTAATTCAGGAGCGAAGGACTGAAATGTTCCACAGAAGAACCACAGGAACAGATTAAAGAGTGAGGACCTCACAGGAGGTTTTCCTGACTCCTCTGTCAGCTGTGAGGAAAAGAACGAGTCTGGATTCAGACGGATTTAATACGTGGTCCTGATAAAGAGAGAAAACATGAACAGACTAGCAGCTAACTGCTACGTGTCGTACGAGAAGAAGAAGCCTCTGTCCAAACCACTGAGCTCCAGACCGCCCAGTGATCAGTGTAACTGCTGTCAGCAACCAGACAAATATGTGTTAATATAGGAAAACCTTCTGTGTAGATTAAGGTAGATTTGAGTTTAATAGAGGAACCAAAGGTCGTCTGTTACGTTTAGTCAGTGTCTCATTGTGAACAACACGGCAGAGAGAGAGAGAGAGAGAGAGCTGTGTGGAGGACTGTGTTTAAGTTACTGTGTTCTGAAGACTTGTTACGTCCATTGATATTTAAGTGACCGTGTTCGTCTTGTTAGCGTCTTGTAGTTTTACAGTGAGCTGCATGTTTGTCCTGACAGTAAACAGTAAATGACTGATGTGTAGTGTCATGTTAATTTAACATTTGAAACCAGTGTGATGCATAATAACAATAAAAGAAAGATAATAATAATAATTCCAGCAGCCGTCAGGCTGCAGCTGAGCAGCAGCGTGTGTCTGTGTCTGATCCGAACTAAACCTCCAACATGATTAAAGTGTGAAGATTATTAAACCAAATCAGTTTCAGTGAATGAAGAGTTGAGCTCAGTGAAAAGAACAAAATGACTGTTTGTGAAATCCTGCGAGTTTAATCAGAAACATATTTGACAGAGACGTTGGATTAGTGGACGCTGTTAGATTACACATTGTCTCACAGACTTAAACATCGCGTTAAACCCTGCAGACAATCAGCTGCTCCTGCACAGCTGCTTCAACACAAACGGAATCAAATCAAAGCTAAACCTTCGTTTTCCTTCACCCACAGGTGAGAAACTGATACAGACTGACACGCCTGTCCAGGTGTCGCCTCCTCTCCTCCAATCACAGCGCAGGGATCATGTCTAAGGCGAGTTTTTACGGAGTTTCTAATGAATCAACCAAACTTAGTCAGGTGTCAGCTTTCTTCATCGTCATCACCATCTTCAACGTCATCTTTATCATCACCATCATCTTCATCATAATCACCATCATCCTCAATGTCATCTTCATCATCACAATCTTCACCATCATCTTCATCATTACCATCTTTAACGTCATCTTCATCATCTTCACCCTCTTCGTCATTTCTCTCTGTCTCAGTCACTTTGTGTCTGTTTCATCAGTTTCTTCCTGGTTGTTTTTTTGTCATTTCAAGTCCTTTTGAGTCCCTGTGAGTTCTGAGTCCCTGTGAGTCCCTGAAAGTTCTGAGTCCCTGTGAGTCCCTGAAAGTTCTGAGTCCCTGTGAGTCCCTGAAAGTTCTGAGTCCCTGAAAGTTCCGAGTCCCTGTGAGTCCCTGAAAGTTCTGAGTCCCTGTGAGTCCCTGTGATTTCTGAGTCCCTGTGAGTCCCTGTAAGTTCTGAGTCCCTGTGAGTCCCTGTGAGTCCTGAGTCCCTG
>JAUMTR010001681.1:0-10125 GCA_032270685.1 Microctenopoma stevenorrisi | reverse complement strand
CCTTACACTGTAAAGTGCCTTGAGATAACTTTTGTTGTAAAATGGCGCTATATAAATAAAATTGAATTGAATTGAAGTATTGACACACTGTTTGTCTAACCTTAGAGGTGGCTAGCACGTGGACTGGGCTTGGGGCTGGAGTCTGGTTTTGTTCACAGCTGAGGCCAAGAGAAACAAGGATCTCTGTCACAACTTCATAACGCAGTGCATTGCTGACCTTTAGTTCATCAAAAGCTTCAGACATCAATTTCTTGGGTTCACTTTCCAGGTAGACCTGCAAGCAAGAAGAAGCACAAGAGAATCTAATAACTAAAAACTATTTGATTGTCAGGTTATATAAAAGTGTTTTAAGTTATGACACTTGAGCACTGCATGTGCAGATGCTCTGGTCAATTGAGAGAAACAACAAAACTCAAAAGATTTAACTTCCCAAGTAGGCCAGGAGTTAGTATGGATATCCAGATTTAAAATAGATTTAATTTTATTTATTTAAGATTTCAAATAATAATAAGTCTACAACTACTACAACAATCACTTTAAATAATGTCAGATGTCTTTACCTGGCAGAGAACAGCCTCCCCGCCATCCCTTCCATGGGTTACACGAACAATAACCATGTCCCTCTGATTCAGGTCATCCCCATTCAACTCCCCCCAGAGCTCCACTTGCCCTCCTCCCTGAGCGTCTCTGATGTATACTTTGCCACTTGTCAACACACTCAGTTCCAGCTCTGTGCTGTCTTCCCTGGTGAAACTCAGCCTGCTGACCTTCCTTTGTTGCTGCTCTCGGTCTTGAAGACTAAGGCCAGCAGGACACAGTGTGGAAGCTAATCCTAGGACCTTGCCACCCAGGCTAAGGTATGTAAGAAAGCGGGTCTGAAGCTGGGGGCTTAGAGATTCCTCTTCTGCCAGCACCAGCAGCCTGGTGTTGTCCAGCCATGGATCGCTCAGAGCCTGCTGGGGTTGGAGAGGATATATTATGTTGTTTTCCATGTTCAAACACTCTGATAAAAGCTGTCGAACTGCCTGAAAACGCTCCTCGGAACCACCCGTGTACACCAAAACATTTGGTGGTTTGCCATTAGAGAGAAATATGCCTGCCAAAGAACCCTCAGGTTCATGTTCATGTTCCTCCAGAGTCTCATCCCCACTGTCCAGACCAAATGATTTATCATCAGGAAGGTCTGGAATGTTCTCAGCTGAGGCATACTTGACTGAGGCAATGGTGCTGTTCTCCAGCTCCAAACATTCATAGCAGCTGGACAGATGTAGGTGGTGTCCATGGCCCTCTGTGTGATGATGATTTCCCAAGGAATGGTCAAGTGAATCAACAACAGGTTCCAGAAGCTGAGTGCTGCTCAGAGGCTCTGACCCTCTACGCTCTGTGGGAAGAAGAGCGCCTTTACAACACCATGGGTGTTGGTGGTCAGCTAACAGGTGACAGAGTAAAGAATCAGTACCACAGTTGTCAGTTTGGGTGGAGCAGAGTGATTGTGACTTCACAATTTTTGGGGTCTGTGGACATTGCCTTTCTAAAAGCTCGCAGAGAGTGGATTCTTGGAGGAGAATGGCTATGGAAATGCACAGAAATACAAAAAGGAAAGAAATTACATTAGTACTCCTGTTGCTAAATATGTGTGAAGGTTCTCAGTCATCCAGGTCATGGTTATCTCAAAAAGTTTTATCCAAAGCAACTAGACTTGTTTGACTTGTCTGCTAAGTAAAGCAACATAAAGTATGATGTCACCTCTTTTTGCACCTGCATCCCCACAACAAGGTTGAACTACCCTCGGTAAACAGCGTGGTGGACTCGAGCACAATCTATCACCCACTTAAAATGCCGTTATCTCAATAATACCCAGGAAGTTTCACAGTAGTTCACACTTTGGCTCAGGTGGCCATGTTAATATACATGAAAGCTAGAGGGGAGGACAACCCACAGGTGACCACCAATCACCAACTTGAAACCACAGGTTTATAAACCTGCAACTCACACCAGTCACTCAGACTTGAGAAAGTCCTCTGAAGTGGAAGGGTGAAACATGGTCAAGAAACCAAACAAGTCCAGTTGCTTTTTGAGATTACTTCTGTTAATAAAGGCTTACATCTTTGAAATGTTCAGTTTGTAATGGAAAATGTTTCCATAACAAAGGATTTTTTCAGCACAAAATGAGCATGGGAAGAGGTACACTGACACAAGCAAGGTTCAATGACATTGTGATATGGAAATATAATAGAATATATAAATGGTAAATATGAAATATAAAAGAATTCAACATACGAACTATCTTTGAAGGCAAAAGTCCGTTGTCTAGCTGAAGTCGATCTTCAATAAAAGCCACCCCTAAACGACTGAAGTTATCTACACTGGCCTGTGCCACCACCCTGAATAGTTGGTCAGGGCTACAGGCCAGTGGAAGACAATAGTCAGACCACCTCAGCACCTGCACACAGCACACGTCAATGGTTAGGTGACACATTATAATTTCCCTGTGTTGTAGATCATTATGTTCTGCCTTTGACAAAAAGAACTGGATCTCAGGAAAACTAAGCTGTTACATAGTAAAGATACTAATATAGGATTACGTGTAAACTACATAAACATTTCATTAGATTCAGCGGTCAAGCCCCCAAAAAACAGATAATTATCAAAGATCAACAAAAGTCAATGTAAAAATGTACTGTAAGTTATACCATGCCAGCAACAACAGCATTAAAGTCATCAGCATAGTAGGTTTCAAGTTGAAGCAACATGTTTCTAACCGGAAAACCTACATAAAGGTGGAATGAAATAGATTTACCTAGTATAGTGACAATTTACAATACATACAGCATAACAAAAGCATATGACATGTATATAGGTATGATAGTAACTAATAATTATAGTACACTATGATAGGTTAGAAGTTTACATTTAAACTAGTCACAAACAATATGCAAAATATATGTCATTTACATCTTGATTTTCTCTATCTCTAGTAACAATCTTAGCACCACTGTATATAACCATTAAAGGTAAGAATACACAGATTTACTATGCTTTTAGGAGATTAGTGAAAAAAGCAGTTGAATGTTGGGCAAATCACAAAAAATATTTAAGCTAAAAGCAAGTTTTGCTAAATTAGACAATTATGACAGTGCCTACTTTTTTATTTGATGTATTAGGTGATAGGTGGCCCACTCTGTGTCCTGTCGCTTCTATGATGAATGAAATATTCTCTATTTGTGGACCACAAAACACGGAAGCCCCCGACAGCACAGTCCATTTTCTGAGGTCATCACATGCCTGGGAACAGTACAGATAGCACAGAAATACAACATTAAACACCCTTTTGTGCAGCATCTTAAAAATACATTAAAAAAAATACACATTTATGAGCACATAACACCTCACATTGCAATGTACATGTATGTTAGCTCTGTACTATTGAACTATTGTACTATTACTTTATATTATTAATACTTAGATTAAGAAATTCTTTAATATCATAATTACCTGTAATTACTTTGCTTGTTTGGTACTTGATTACTCGCATAGTCCTATTGTATTGTGCTTTATGTAAAGCTTTGTGTTTTATTGTATTTTGTGTTACTTACAGTGGGGCAAAAACAATTGGCAGCCACCAATTGTGCAAGTTGTCCCACTTAAAAAGATTCAGATTCAGATTTTATTTGTCACGTGCACAACCATACACAGTACAATATGCAGTGAAATGCTTGTGATGAGAGGTTTGTAATTTTTACCTAAACTATAAGACAAAATGTAAAAAGAAAATCACATTGTACGATTTATAACCAATTTATTTGTATAATGATGCAAAAAATAAGATAAGGATTGTATAAGATAAGTATCGTATTTTAAGGGGCTACAAAGCGCAATATCGGTGATTGACTATGGGTATATTTTCATACACAAAGCACACCGGGTTAAAAGGCGTATTAAATTAAATAAAACTCAGATAAGACAATGTTTTACTGCGTGACTGATAGTGTTGAGTTGAAATCCTCCTTGACAGGAGCCATTTTTAGGGCAGCGGGTTTACAAAATGAACTAGCAAGGTCCTGGGGAAACTGTGAAGGTGTCTGCCACCTTGCGCCGCTGAATCAAGCAATCTCCCCAACGCTGAACCTTAGACCAATGTCCCCAACCATAAAACAGGATTTACTGAGTAAAGTTCTTTTTACACATATTAGGTGTGGTAGTAATCTACCGTCTGTCCTGTGAGCTCATCCTGTGTGGTTTTTGGTGATTTACGTCGCCATGGTAACTTAACATGCCAACAAATCTTAAAGGTGGATAGGTCATGAATGAGCTGATCTTGATGCATAACGTGTGGTTGGAATCCACAACTCATTAACACTTAACACCTGTCCTGTGAGCTGTGGTTTTTGGCTATTTACATTGCCATGGTAACTTAACATGCCATCTAACCACCACTAGGAGGATGGCATGACCAAGACGGTCATTTTAATGTATATCATGATTGGAATCCAGACTGTCTGCTTGATAGAAATCACTGTACTGTAAAGTATCTCCTGTGTGGTTTTGGGCAATTTGCGTTGCCATCAACATGCCATCTAACTAAAATTGGGGCATGGTACAACATTTACATTGTAAAACTGAGCCGGCGTACTAAAAAAATTGTTTTTTTGCGGAAGCATCCCCACATTACTAACTCTGCAAGTTAACGTAACGTAACCTAACATAAAAACACCCACATACCTCTGCACTTTATATTTAAAAGGTACTGCTGATATTACTGCAAACAAAACCATCTACATTTCTACAGTCATTAGAACTCTGTATGCAGAATTGTTTGTACGTATGGAAATACATATGTTTGATATATTGATGATCCACATATGTACACAGTTTCCTGCATTGCTGCAGACGTTACGGGAGCTATCTTTAATAATTATTTATGTTTGTTAATTGTAACCGACACAGATTCACAATCGGTCAGAGTGACAGTAAGTTATTGTAAAGTTTTCCACATGCTGCGCTCAGGTACTAAATCAGGAAAGTCTGCATATTTAAAACACACAATAAAAAACTAAATCACAACCCCCCCTACACACACACATGCGCACACAAACCGCAAACCTAGGGGAAACACAGTTCAAGATAGCTAACTAATTTAAACACTAGCTAGCTATAACTAGTTAGTAGGCAAAATAAAATTCAGAAATGGCAGCCAATTGCTTGCTTATATAAACAGGCCTTTCATGTTACATAATGCACTATCAATATTGTTTAAAACTCAAAATACGTTTTATCCGATTACTCGAATAATCAATAAAAAAGTCGACAGAATACTTGATTCCTAAAATACTCGATAGTTGCAGCCCTAGAGTAAAGCTGGGAACACAGTAACAAAGGTTAATATTAGTATTACAAAATGTCGCCATGGATTAAAAGGGACAGTCCTAAAACGTCATAGCTCTAGACAAGATCTGCATGGAAGAATGAGCCAAAATACCAGCTACTGTGTGTGCAAAGATGGTAAAGACCTACAGGAAACATTGCACACAAATTCTATACAATTATATTATATGGGCATAGGAAAAATATGAAAACAGCACACTTTAGTGCTTTGCATAATTTCAGTGCTTCAAGCAAACCACACAAACAAGACAGCGTTCAAAAGCAGAGATTCTGCTGTTTAATCTGTGCCTTTCAGAAACAACAGTGATGAAGTGTTTGAGCCAATTCCCTCTTACACCAGCACTTTGGTCACTCCACCCCGGTGATACAACTAAATAACGATTCTGTGAACAAGTTAGTGCAGGCTGGACTGAAGCTGAAATGGACACCTCTGACAGGCGAAGTCAAATGGCACACTTGGTACTGGTGATACCACTGGATATATCTGTTTTCAAACATCTGTAAAACTGTTACTGTTACTCTTTTAGCACCTACCTTTGCAGAGTTACTCATCTGATGCCACTTTAGTAATTCATAGAGAATTTGGGCAACTATCCTATGATTTAGATGTGTTTTCTCACCAAGTAATTCTTTTTAAGCTCTCACCTCTGTCCACTAACCCCAACCGATCGAGAAAGATGGCCGCCCACCCTGAGCCTGGTTCTGCTGGACGTTTCTTTCGTTAGAGGGAGTTTGTTGCCTAGTGCATGCTCACGTGGGACGGTTAGGTTTTCTGCATTAATTTGTTTACATATACACTTATATTTTTGCAAACTCCTAAACCTTGCTATGTAAAGTGCCCTGATATGACCAGGTTTGATGCAGGTTTTGGAGCATTTGCTCCCATAAATACTGTTGCGTAGTTAATAATAATAATAACGAATACTTTATTGATCCCCTTGGACTCCTTTATCAAGCAGAAATAGAAAACACGATTCTTCCTAAACTAGCAGTTAATCTACTCACTCATGATTTTAAAGACTGTAGTTAAAAAGAAGTCAAATATAGCGGAGCGCATAAGTACAGCGGCTTTACACGACTGTGATGGGAACCTGCAATTTAAAGGCATCTAATCTAGGAAAAGATTTTGCTACACCGTGGTAAATATGTCTGTTCCAACTTTTCTGAGACATCGATCGTGAATAAAAGTGTGGTTTTACCATTCTATTCTATTTTAATGAATTTTTAACAGTGTCCTAACGATTGTGGATTTGGGGTTATAATATTTTGTTTTCACACACACTCAATGAACTACAAATTTAACTTTTGCGTTGTTAGCGGTTTTCGAATGAGAAAATTATTACCGCACACGACTCAAAGGTGAGGTTTTCACTAGTAATCAATGTTTAACAATGTTACATAAACACTCTGCTTTGACAACTACCAAACTAGAATACGTAGTTGGGCTAAACGTTAGTTCCCCGGTATCCAACCTGAGGCTCCGTGACATAGACGGCTTTATTTCCCAGTTGGAGGAAGACGATGTCTTCAGGACGTGGGCTGGGATGCTGGCGTGCGGGTGTGTGACGATCAGTCGTTGATGTTAAGGTTGAGCTGGCAGACAGGCTGAATGTGAAGCTGCTGTTTTTTAGTTTGGACAAACTATTCCGGATCAAAACTGAGTAGCACTTGTGAAAGCGCACCCACATATAGACATAACACAGCGTTATTAACATCTTAACCAGCATACAAGAATGGAGTCATCGTAGCTGATTTAAATTGAGGTCATTTACAAGCTAAACACAGCTAAACGAACAATCGCTCAAGCTAACTGCTTCTTCTTTGGGGTTTAAACTAACTGCTGTCTTTCCGTCCGGTTTTTATGGCTTGTCGCAAACGCTGTGGAGCATTACCGCCACCTATTGTACTGGAGTGGAGCTATATTAACCAAACACCTCAACATCTCAACATCACTTCCCTTTCCCTCAGCCGAGCTATATTGCATTTTTTAACAATCTTGCACTATATTGTTACGGCAGGGTATTGCTGCCACCAAGAAAAAAAGCCCCCTGTAAAGCTAGAGCCACATTTAGAGAGACAAACAAGACAAGACAATATTTCTTTTCAGCACTGTAGCTATAAGCTGACATAGACTTAAGCTCTGTTGAACCTATTATTCCTTTACATCTCAGCATTAATTACTTTGTAAATGTCTTTGGAAATAAAATCATTACTATTAGAGAATTTGATCAGATCCTCCCTGCAACTGGCATGGACCAATTCACTTTTCCAAAAGCTGATTTGTTGACACACACTCAAAAAAATAATTCATTGGATGAACATAATTTTATCTTGCTACTTATATTCCATCTAAACAAATCATGTTATATTAATCCATCTTGATTGTGTTGTTTCAACATGGTATACATTGGTAAGTGTAACATAATTTTAACATTAACATTCAATTAATTTGACTTTTATTCAATTAACATGTTTGTACTAAGTTGGTCTAATTACATTTATTTAAATTCATGTTATATTGTTTAAACACTTTAGCACATCAAAAATCAGTCTTGTTACATGAACTAATAAAATATTTGTTTGTGACAACAATGTTAATCTTGTTAAATTACCAATATAACTTATGTCTGTAGTACTTACACCAGTCATGTTTCAGTCAGTGTTTCTTATGTAAACATAATTCAATTATTGAAACATACATAAATTATAACTTGCAAAACCATCTTTTATTTTTATTTCTTAAACCAGTTGGCAGGATCACAGTTCAGCCCAACCTTTTCCCCTTCAACCACCTCATACTAAACTTTTTAGCTTATCTTGGGCTCAATAACTTCCTTCTTAACATCCAAGAATGCAAATGAGTCAAAATTGCACCCACACCCACAGGAGTGGCTCAAAGCTAAGAGGTCAAGCTGAGCTGACTAGCTGAGTAAATAACAGGTACATTTAAAGTCATGATGTAGGAGACCACAGATCCTCCAGAACAGGGTTAGAGACAGGCTGACAAAGAAAAAAAACCTGTAGAATAGTTTGCCTACAAAATGTATTACCCCAAAAGCAAGACTGGTAAAATCTAATAAAAAATATGCATTGCAAACAACAATATGCATTTTACCACAATTTCAAGCTCAGTCATAACATTCAACATTGCTGTAATGCTGCTTGCATACATACATTAGTGCTCCATTTAACCAGGTTATAACCAAGTTATATCAATGGAGTAGTTTCCCATCAATGGTTACTTTAGTCTATATTAACATGTGGAGAAAGCTTGTTTTTTAAGAACTGTGCTTTGGATGACATCCTCTGCCCATCCAGATTCATGATAATCTTTTGCAAGACTTCATTGTGCATTTGAGCTCTGGTGGGTAGCTTAGGTTTAGACAATATATCAGTCCAAATAACAGTGCACAAGCATTTGCAATGCTCCTCAAACCAGTGAGAACCTCCACACCTTCATTCAGGACACTAATGTTCTCTGGGTCATCTCCAGGCTCCGCACCCTCCTGCTGTATGACATAGGCTCCCATCCGGTTTTTTCCATTGCTTCAGTGTTGGCCTCAGTGTTCTGTGAAGTAAAATATAATAATACATTTCTTTGAGTCTAGATATGCAAAAAAAAGCAATTCAGCAATCAGCGTGAATATGCTGATATGTTTACCAAATTATAAATTCTATGTCTCTGGTTTCACACCTCAGAAATTTGATATAAAACAAAACAAGGACAAATTACAATATGTTATAGTCTGTTTCACATGTCGAAATAACCCATAACTTCTGCAGTAAGTTACCTAACACACAACACCTTGTCAATGTAACTCACCGTATATTCCTTCACAAGTTTCTCATGGTCTTCGTTCAGGTAGACACACAAGGACTTCAGGATGCATGCTCGCCTTGTATGTATTGTGTCATCCTAGGAAAAAAAGGGAATCCATTATGACAATATTTAGGCAGCAGTTTGAAAAAGGAATACTTTTTCAAACTGCTTTTCAAACTTTTTCAAACTTTTTCAAAAGGCTAGGTCTATCTCATCTATCTCAAATCAATGCAGACACAAAATGAGGCAACCAAACGCTATGGCTTTTTAATTTGATCAAAATTAACCATGTTATTTTGTCAATTACTTATTAATATAAGACTGATGCTTACACAATTTGTATGACAATATGAAAACATCTTTAAAAGGTTCCCAAGCACAGGTCTAACCATTTTAGCACACACACCTTGAAGACGGCCACCATGATGTTTCTCACTTTTCTTCCAGCCACCCCACCTTTGCCTCGAAAGATCTCTATCATGCGTGGAGTGTCTTTTTTGTCTATCCCAGAAAAGAATGTAGATAGCAGCGGTACTGTCGATATGCGCAAGAATTCCTTGTCATGAAAAACATGAACAATGCACTTACAATACGTACCACCAAAGGGCATACCAAGAATCATTAGCTGTTTTATGACTATGTTATATCAATATCAAGAAGCAGCAATGGACTGTTGCTCAGTGGTCCCAAAGTACTTTTTTCGGATGAAAGCAAATTGTGCATCTCATTTGGAAATCAAGGTGCCAGAGTCTGGAGAAAGACTGGGGGGGAGGGAAATGCCAAAATGCCTGAAGACCAGTGTCAAGTACCCACAGTCAGTGATGGTCTGGGGTGCCCTGTCAACTGCTGGTGTTGGTCCACCGTGTTTTATCAAGGGCAGGGTCAATGCAGCTAGCTATCAGGAGATTTTGGAGCACTTC
>JAUMTR010001661.1:0-10132 GCA_032270685.1 Microctenopoma stevenorrisi | reverse complement strand
TGGGGGTCCCGACCCCCACAAGGGGGCGCCAAAGCCTCCCAGTGGGTCGCCAGGACCTCTCCACAAAGGGGTTAAAAATGTATTTATTATATTTATGTTAAAAACATAATTTGTTAAAAAACAGAAAATCCTTCTGTTGAAAATGAGGCTGCTAGCATAACAATACGGTAGCAGTGTGCAAGCTAATCAAAAGAGGTAAAACAGAAAAATGGCCAAGTGTGAATCAAATGATAAGTAAGACGAGTTGAGCAGATGGTGTATTGGCTGGGGAACTTGGAGTCAAAATGAGTGGTAAAGTAAATTTTCCGGATGCAACTGCGCCTTTGTGTCCACCTCACTGTACCTCTAAGTTTTTTTTTTAGAAAGGACTCTGAAACTCTGCTACCTGTGTTCCTACCTGTTCTCTTGTATGTTGTCTCATGTCTACTGGTTTATGGCTGCCGAGTTCTTTTTTAACGTTCAATGTACTACGGATGCATTTAAACGTCATTGAGTCTTTTAACCTCATTCAGTGGGTCACAGTTCAAACACATGAACACGGACAAACACTCTGGACCTCGTTTTACCATATGATTGGCCTGCCTGTGAAAATCTGTATCTGTGATGCTTACTTCTCTGCCAGATAGTTTTCGTACGAATTCTTAACCGTAATGCTCCTTTTAAGTCCAAGCGTTCAAAACCAAGAACCCAGACTTGCTTAAATGCCAGAAGGGAATATAGAATAGAGTTAAACATTCTTCCCCTCACGTATAAGGTGCTAAATGATCAGGCCCAAACATATCTTAAAGACCTGAAAGAACCTTATTATCCCAGCAGAGCACTTCGCTCTCAGAGTGCTGGTCTACTTTTGGTTCCTAGAGTTTCTAAATGTAGAATGGGAGGCAGAGCCTTCAGCTATCAAGCTCCTCTCCTGTGGAACCAGCTCCCAGTTACAGTTCGGGAGGCAGACACCCTCTCTACCTTTATTAAGATTAGCCTCAAAACTCCTTTTTGATAAAGCTTATAGTAAGAGATGGATCAGGTAACTGAACCATCTCTTAGTTATGTTGCTATAGGTTTAGTCCGCTGGGGGACTCTATATCACACTGAGCTCCTCTCCTCCTTTTTTCTACTCTGTCCACTTCACTGACATCATTGCATGTTAATAACTTTGTTTCTTTTTTCTCCCCTAGTTGTGCTTCGTCCTCTCTCTTTCTCTCTATCTCTCTCTCAGGTATCCTCGACCTTGGAGCTGTGGTTGCTGGTCACCCTGGCCTGTCCGGTGCTTCGTCTGCTGCTCTTTGTTGTTGTTGTGATCTATGTTACCTGTTCTTTTCTCTCTCCTCTGTCCACTAACCCCAACCGATCGAGGCAGATGGCCGCCCACCCTGAGTCTGGTTCTGCTGAAGGTTTCTTTCTCTTAAAGGGATTTTTCCTCTCCACTGTCGCCTCAATGCTTGCTCAAGTGGGACTGTTGAGTTTTCTTTGTATATATTGATATATTGTCCAAGTCTTAAACCTCACACTGTAAAGTGCCTTGAGATAACTTTTGTTGTGATATGGTGCTATATAAATAAAGTTGAATTGAATAGAAGAGCTGAACATAGATGAACAAAATAATGCGCAGCAGTGACGGCAGTTGTAATTGTCACAGTTTCCTGCTGTCCTTTTGATTTAGGTTACATAGTTTTGTTTGAGTTAGTCCGCCTGGCCTTGCATGGACGGTAGACGAAAATAACTGGGAGCGTGTTGTGAAGGCGGACTAACTATAGTATATAGGCCATATAACTATTGTTTGTTTGTTTTGGTTTATTTTTTGTTGCTTCTTCCCTACTCAACGATAAGCGGGGATCCACAGCCTGAAGACCTTACCTTGACCGACTTCTAACGTTTTGATGGTGATATCACATGTGAATTGAAGTGCAGTGCTGTGTATTTCCTTAGTGTGATCATTTTGGGTGTGCAGTGTAGCTTGAGAGGGTGTTAGACACAGGACAGTCAGGTAAAAGGTAACTTGGGGTGTGAATCATGCAGCGGAATGTGTAAAAAGGGATTTTATTTTGGTTGTGATATGTTGTAATGAAATAAACTGTATTAATTATTCTAATTGATTGGTATGTTTTTTTAGCGTGGGGGCAGGACTGAGTTGTCTGTTTTCAAGGCTACAGTGTTTCTCAATATTTTCAAGGATCACTTGTCTCAATATCAAGAGTTAAAGGTGCTAGAACCCAATATTTTTCTGAATTGATACAGAGTAACTCTCACACTCTACATGCAGTTCAATGCAGTGAGGAATGTACAGATCTGTACATAGGAGAAACTAAACAACAGCTTCTCAAACGCATTGCTCAACACAGAAGAGCCACCACATCAGGACAGAACTCAGCAGTTAATCTACATCACCCACTTACAATGCCGTTATCTTCACAATACCCAGGAAGCTTAAAAGTTGTTCACACTCTAGCTCAGGTGGTCACATTAACATATGTGAAAGCCAGAGGGGAGGACAATCCACAGGTGACCACCAATCACCAACCTGAGGGTTCCACAGGGTTTATAAACCTGCTCCTCACACCAGTCAGTCAGACTGGAGAAAGACATCTGGAATGAAGGGTGAAACGTCGTCAAGAAACCTAACAAGTCCAGTTGCTATTGGATAAACCTTTTTGAGATAACCATGACCTGGATGACTGAGAACCTTCACAGATACAGCTAGTGGAGCTTAAGGCTCTGACCTATGCTTGTGAACTGAAGCCAAGTGTGTAAATATCTGTGTAGACTATGCATATAGTCATTCCGTGTGTCATTTGTTCAGTGCAGTGTTAAAAGCAAGAGGGTTCGAGAAAACACATGGCTCTCCTATCCAGCAATCAAATCAAATTATAAAACTATGATGAATCCAAAGTCTCTGGCCATCATAAAGTGCGTTGCTCATTGTAAAGACAACTCTTGAATTACCAAAGGTAATAAAGCAGCCGATGTTGCAACTAAGAATGCAGCTTCAGCGGAATGTTGCACTATAATGGTAAATCAGATGATATATCTTGGGGAAAGGTTAACGCATACGGACTCGCTGCTCATGTGAGAGGAGGCTTTGTAACCGGAGCGCAAGCTGTGTGTTCTGAAGCGGGCCTCAAGATATGTGCAGGGGTTGTGAAGAAATCATGAAGGTATTTATTTGCATGGAGAATTGTTTAAAGAAGGGCTTTAGTACCAGAGTTGCCTGAGATAGAGGAGTATGTAAAAAGCTAAATCCCCCGGGTTTCAGCAATACGAGAAGTGAATTATGTTCCGACTGTAGCTGCGTTGAAACCATTTCAAGTGGTCACCACTCCCACTATGGCCTCCAACGTGAACAAGGGAGATGCAGTGGATGAAGTGCCTAAGGACATCAGTTCTTTGTTTAGCTCCCTAAATACTGTGTATAGTTGGTCACAGTGTACCTCAGAAGCTATGAGAAGTAGGATGTCCATCTGACCATGGTGTAGGTTTGTTGTTTTTAGGGTCACAAACTTTAGGAAAGTTTGAATGCATAGAAAAGGAAGGATCTACGCCTTTACGGAGAATTCATTCAGCAGGTGTAGTCACATATGGACTGGTAGCGCAAATTGTTCCAGGCAACCCAAGAAGTGGTTATTTTTCCCCCAGAGAGGGGTTGGGCAGAACATCAGTGTAGCGGCCCGACAGAAGAGAGGTTATGCCTCAGACTCCGAACTTTATCTTGATGCTATTGGGCAGCCAACCCAATGAGTTAAAGGCTAGACATGAGGTCATATCAGGGTTTGAGTGATTTCTGTCTTGCATTACTGCTAACAAGAATACAGAATTCATTGGTGAATACTGTTGTACTTTCTCACCACACTGCCCCTACACAGGCCATTAAGAAGCTTAGAATTGAGAGTGGAGGTGAAGGAAAATGCAGGGACAAATGCAGATAGTGAATTTTATAGGAAGGTGGAGATTTGCCTTGGCTCAATTTGGTGTAACCATTGTCATCTGTATTGTGAATATATTGTTCATGTTCTGTTGTTGCATTCCAGTAATGAGATCTCAGGTGATTGAAAATTCCATTATTTTCAATGTTGTTATCTGGTGATATCTTTAGGGCGCTGGGCAAGGGAATGCATTATGTCAATAAATATTGTCACACTAGACACGGAAGAGCATTGTGTGTGTGTGTGTGTGATTCTAGCCACTGATTTTTTCAAAGGGAGAGTGTGCTCCATCAAAACACACACGTCAGCACATAATCAGGAGGCAGGCTCCAAAACTCGCATCCAATTGGCTATAGTCAACTTCTGTTGTTCTTAGTGGGCTTAGTAGGCTAGGGAAGTGCAACACACATGACTTCATCCCACATGTGTACACTCGCACACAAACACACATGCACATGTCCTAACATACAGTTCATGTATGGTACATGTTTAAATTGCATATTTAGAATCAGTATTCTTCTATCCAACTGAATATTATCACTCATTATCTATATTAGATTGCTGCATGTTATACTGTAAAAGGTATATGGAAATGATGCAATAACTGAATCTTCAGAGAAAAAGAGAAGAATTAGCTTTAGTGTCAATTATAACATTTACATTTGACCTCTGCATTTAACCCATCCCCCTTAAAGTCTACCTTTAGGGCTAGACTTAAAACTTTCCTTTTAAATAAAGCTTATAGTTAGAGATAGCTCAAGAGACTCAGTAACTATCTCTTAGCTGCTATAGATTTAGTCAGCTGGGGGACCTTCCTGATATACTGAGGTAATTCAAATAAACTTGGACTTTAACTCTTAGAGAAAGTCTCAAAAATAGGTTTTGCGCATTTGTAAAAAAAACAGTGCAAAAGTAGAAACAAACTAAAGAAAACCAGACTGACCCCCACCACAATAGACCATTCTGTGATGCCAGGAGAATTTCTACTCTCCCCAGCGGCTGCTTCTCTCTTTTAGAATACCTCAGCATGTAGTGTTGCCATTTTCTACCTGCCTTTTGTTCACCTTAACCATCGTCACAGCTGAGTGCATCTAAAACAAAGATCCAGGTACAGCTTTCATCATAGCAGTAGACAACTTTAACCTCAGACAAGTCATGCCAAACCATTATGTGCCTGACGAGGGGAACTAGAATCCTGGACCACTGCAACTCACCATACAAGCAGGGCTACAAAGCTGTTCCACATCCTTCACATGTCAGAACACCATTTTCCTTATCCCTCAGTAACAAACCATGCATAGGGACGAGACAATCACAAGACGGTGATCTGCCCAATCAGAAGGTCATGCGCGGACAACATCAACGAGTTTACAGAAGCATCACTTAGCTTTGTTAGAATACTAGGAGATCACTCCTAGAGAGATAAGTTGTGTGGAAAGATTTATTGATGCGTTACAATGAATGCTAGGATGCTTATAACACACTCCACCGGAGATATGAGGTAATATAAAATGGCATCCTACAGCGTTTGGTGCATGGTTAGAGATGCCAATCGCTGGTACCAGGAACAATTGGATTTCACCAGGAAGACACACGGTGTATATGGCATGGACTGTGCACCATAAGGGACTACAAAGCCAATAACACCGTGGCGATCATCGCCGACTCGTTTATCAATTGCACCTATTTCGAAGATAGCCAGGTGGCTAGCGCTAGTGACAGCCCTAGAACTTTGATGTGGTAACGTCATCAGCGTGATCGGTATCACAGAGCACAACATCCGAGCAGCGCTAAGGAAAGCAGCGGGAACATCAGGAAAGCAGTGTGTTCAGACGATATCTCTGGCCATCAGCTCGTAAAGAAGAAGAAGAATCCACTTTATTGTCATTGATACATCTTTTACATGTTACAACGAAATGTGTTCTCTACGTTTAACCCATCCCCCCTTGGGGTGAGCAGTGAGCAGCCACAGGCAGTGCTCGGGGAGCTAGCACTAGTTGTCTCGCTCAGGGACACACCTGGTGTGGGGGGTGGGCTGCTTTCCCAGCCCTCTGCCTTAACCACTCTGCTACAGTCCTTAAATGTAAGGACTGTCCCGTCCCAATAATAGACGTTTTAACTTCTGTAATCAGGCTGAAGGTTCTGCACCTTCATGGCCAAAACAGAGAAACTCGAGGAGTTTCTCAGGCTATTCGAGTCCTAAACCAGAGCATGGCCTCTTATCATTAGCATATAGGGACTATTATGGTACCTCATCATTACTTTCATGTCATTACACACTGCTGATAGGTCAGTGAAGTGTTTCTTGCATCACTTTTGGTTCCTGTATTGATACGGATTAACAAGCCTATTCAAGTCAGGTGTGAGGTGTAACCAACCTGGAGGATACATTTGTGGCTACTATCTAACTTACCTCAGATTGGAAAAGTTCTCTGGATGCAGAACAAAACGTCTCTACTTAAAGAAAGAAGTCCAATTGCCATGACTAAACCTTTTGAGAACATAGTTGTCTCTGTGGCGCGGTTAGCGCGTTCGGCTGTTAACCGAAAGGTTGGTGGTTCTAGCCCACCCAGGGACGACATGCATTTATGCTCAACATTTCCCCAAGGGGATCAATAAAGTATTAAAAAAAAACATAACCTGGATGACTGAGAATTTTCACAGACTGTGAAGAGGATGTACCAAATCTTTCAATTTAATGACATCTGCACTTCACTCCAATCAGTTCCTTCTTCAGGTCCAACTCCTGTTATAGTTATAGTTGCTATATATAAAACAAGACAGTAAAGTTTATCTTGTCTAGTTATTAATTAATTAGTTATTACTCGAGTTTAAGATAAAACAACTAGCAGACTATCTGCATGTGCTACAAACATGCAGTGCACAGACTGCAGCAGGGGCAATTTACATATACAAGGTGATCATCAGAAGTGTGTTGAAAGTTATTGATATTGATTTAATATTCGGATGTAAAAGCAACAATACTGATGGAAAACACCTTACTCACATACTTTCACACATTTCAAGTGCAGCAAATCCACAGTACAGAGGCAGACAATATACAATGAACCAGAACTGCTGAGATATGATTCAGTAACTAATTACAGTACACAGTGTCAAGTACTCCACTGTTCACGATTACTTATCAAATATAGAAAATGGATAACCTCATTACTTAAGTACAAAGTACAAAAACAAATGTTTCAGACAACAGGCTAAAATGTCTGAAGGTTGAATCATGGCAACTGGACTTCTTTAAGGTACACACATTTCATTCTGCACCCATAAAACTTTTTCAATCTTCAGTGACCACTCAGTGGACACTAACATACAGTTTCTGGGAATACTCTAAAACTGACCTTCGTGTACTGACTGATAAAAAGCTGGATATAGAAGTGTACAGAAAATCTGTTTAGTATTGTTTGATCCACACCACCCATAACAACACAAACTTTATTAATCTATATCATAAAGCAGAAAACATTCCCACTACCACATAAGCCAGAAAACCACCCTTAAAACATGTAGATATCCCAAGTGCCTGCTCAACCATAATTGTTTTAATAGTAGTTTTCTCTGGTGCCTTTCCTGATCTGATCAGATGACATGTTTAACAACATAGACACTTGGAAAACCTTTTGGAGAGAACCTGGGCTGATTAGAAGAGACAGCATCCATCCCACTTTGACCAGTGCAGCTCTTATTTCTAGGAATATGGCTTATTAGTATATTAGACTTCCAAAATCCTGACATCCCGGAGTGGAGCCCAGGTGTCACGCCGTCACGCCCCCCAAAACTATCAGCACCGCGTAGAGACTGTGTCTGCACTCCGTCTGTCTAAATTATATAAATAAATAAGAAACACAAGAGGAGTGAATAATAAGAACCTAATAAATACAAAAATTACTCCTCTTACAGGACATAATAAAAACAGGACAAATAAATGTGGATTATTAAATATCAGATCTCTTTCTGGAAAAGTGAATAAACTGTTTTATTTTTTGTATATAACAAATATAGAAAGTATACCTTTCTCCGGCCCCTTACTTAGACTTTTTTACCTGATTTAGTTCTTAGTACAGATAAAGTGATTATAGTGGGTGACTTTAACATTCATTTAGATGTTGATAACAACTGTCTCAACACCATTTGATTCACTGTTAGAGTCCAATGGATATAATCAACATGTAAATTAACCCACTCACAGTTTTAATCACACCCTCGATTTTGTTCTAGACTGCTGTCCAACATTTGTTAATAATGTTTGAGTTGACTAAATTGGACTCTTCATCAAATGAAAAAAAGAAAGTAGTTAATCAGAAGAGGTTAGCTTCATGGTATAATTCACAAATATGTAGCCTAAAGAAGACAACATGAAGGCTTGAAAGAAGGTGGCAATTCACAAATTCATAGTAAATAAAAAAGCCCTCTCTGTAGCTAGAGCTACATATTATCACCATCTGTGCATAACCTATTGTTTTTATTTGCACAACCTGCATAACCTCCCCTCATTAATTAAGTAAATGACAACACCTGTGCCCCCAATCGAGCAGCATGCACACCAATGAGGAGGCCGCACGGTGGTAGAAATAGGTTTCAGGTGGCGATATGGAGAAGCGTACCAAAGTACACCGTGAGACAGAGCACCCAGGACGTCAGGGAGAGGTACGGCTAGGCAGAGACAGAACGACCAGACCTGGTGGATGAACTGAGCCGGAGCGAGCAAGAATACGTGACGGGACCTAGGTTCCAGTGCGGTCTATGACCGAACCCAGCCTGAGTCACCAAACAGTGGAGCACAGCTTACAGCCTCAAGTGGAGGAAACTAGACAACACAACGTCAGTGTCGAGTTGCCAGGGCGAGGAGAAAGTTCTCTCTGCCCACTTGCGTGTGAGTCAAAGGTACTCTGGGGTGGTTGATATTGGAAGAGATTGAGGCTTGTGTTCTCAAGTGGGTGATCTCTATTGTGACGAGGTGCTGGTGCCAGTGGTGTGAGAGGCGTAGACGGCCCAGGAGTCATAAGCAGAGAAGAGAGATGCAGTGACCTGGTTTTGTAACCAACAAGTGGTCTTCTACCAAAGACTAGAAACTTCAATGCTCCTCATGCTTTTATCTTTAGTCTTATTATTGTTTATCAGCAGTCTGCTCCACTTCTGATTTTAAAAGAACCTGCAGCTTAACCTATTGTATTTATTTTGTGGTTTCATTACTGATTTGCTGAACTGCAGTGAGGGGGGACATTGGTAGCGGGAGTGTCGGGGGGGAAAAAAGGTTAGCCACGCGTAGATACTGACCGGGTCGGACCATGGGCAGTGCCGAAAGGATTCCACTCTAAGCATGACCGTGGCATGTGAGGGAGGTACTGCAACACAGACACACACACACACACACACACACACACACACACAAAAACAGCAATGAAGAAATGCTTGCAAACACAGATGCACACACACTCCAATGCAGAATGCTTCCTAATAACAATTGCTTATACAATCCATTGTATGTAAAAGAAATCCAAGTTTGAACCATATTTCTTTGTCATGGAACTTGACTCGACTGACTTTATTCCGGTTCTCCAGACTGAAACAACCAAACATAAATGCTTTTTTACGTCATATCATTGTTTGATCCTGTGTAACCAAAAGACTTAACTTTCAGCTTAATGACAGGTCATTCTTTTATTAGACAAATTAGCAGCCTGAAATCCTAACATCACCTAACGTCTTCTCTCAATCCATACAGCTTGTTTCCTGAACTAATAGAAAGTTCTAGCTGCTTGATTGTATGCAACAGGTTTCCTCTCAAGGATTGGACCCCCTAACCCTAATATGTTTTCTGGAGTAAAATGTGAATTTTAAACTAACAGGTTAGTCTCTCTAGGTATTCTAGCTTTTACATGTAGCCAAGACTATTGTATATAGGGGAGGAGCACACTAACTTGTACAGCCATGGGTTTCCAACTTTTGCTACAGAGTTTGTTGGAGATGTTTTGCACCATGGCCAAAACAGAGAAACTCAAGGAGTTGCCACAGCTTATGCAGATACTTATACAGTAGTAACTAGGGTCCTAGTATCATAAAAACAGGTGCTCAAAGAAAGGTCTAAGTATTTGGGGCTTGATGCTGAATAGTGTCTCTAATACGTCCCAGTGTCTTAAACGACTACAGGCCAGTGGCTCTGACCTCACACATCATGAAGGCCTTTGAGAGACTGGTCC
>JAUMTR010001570.1:0-10145 GCA_032270685.1 Microctenopoma stevenorrisi | reverse complement strand
ATGACAAGGCTGAGAAAGTACTGAAGACAGCATTAGGAGAAGAACAAAGTAAGTATGCTGTATAAAACATCAGTGCACAACTATTTTTCAATTTAGTTTATTCAGTTATGATTAATTCTCAGATAAACATGGTTCTATATATTGATAGTTATTGGTTATTGTGAATGACTTATTTTAAACCATGCTATTTAGTATTGATCAGTTTGTATACTTTTGCTTTATTTTAAATGTGGTTGTTAATTGAACATTAGAATTTGAAAATACTGGCTCATTTCGGCCTTTTTGTTATATTTTTGGCATATATATCCTTTGATAAGTCATAAATTATCTTAAAATCTTGTCTGAAATAGTTAAGTTGCAAAAACAAGGCAGTGCTACAAATATGCCCATCTGCAATCTCAATATATCCACACTGGTCATAGATAACTATTGGATACATAAAATTAATGCAAAAATGCACAGCAATTGCAGAAATGCAAATTTCTACCCCATATAACTCCTGTCAGTTGGAAAAACAGAGAAAGTCCTAGATTTAGGGCCACAGTTTGGGTGCTAGTTCTGGCTCTGATGCGTAATGTTTATGGGATCTTGGGCCAAGAAGTCACCTTTGTGAACCTGTTTTATTTGTGTGATTAAGGAAGTGTTAAACCCATGGAATGGCAAATGCTGAAATTCGAGTTTTCTAAAAGTTTTTTTGTATGTATGAATTCACCATGCCAAAAAACTGCGCAATCACTTAATAGTTATCTTTTTTCAAAGATAAAAAAACAACATTTCAAACGTATAAGTTTTCAATAACAGAGGACATATTTTGAATGATTTAAGACTGTTCTATCGAATGAGAGTAAGGAATGTAAAATCGAACCACTTTTTCTTCAGTTATAAGCCATAAACTATATATCCCAGTTTTCGGGCCTTCTTTTGGGGTCATTTTGGGCCGACATTTAAACACGCTCATAGAGCGTCTCGATATTCGCCCCTAGTCAACTCGGTCTTATAACCTTTCGCTCTACTGTGCTACAATGGCGGAGGGCCGCCGTTTCTTCTTCTTCTTGGATAAGAGCCGGGATCCTAATGGAACGTATAGTGGCTATGCGATTATGTTCATTTAGCTTATCAGTAGCTTATCAGAAAACAATTTTTTTTTTGTTATGAAAATTTTATTTCATCCATATAATAGCTCATATATATATATATACATATACATTTACAATAATTTAGTCATTCTTAATATCGGATGAATGATTCAGTATCTGAGAGATTTTAAAGAGGGAAAGAGTGAAAGTAAGAAAGTAGAGGGAGTTAATAGCGTAATGTGAGTGGTTGTGAGAAGTGGTATTTAGCAGTATCATTTTGAAGAGTGTTTGTTTTTAAGAATTTTCTTTTAAGAAAGGTTCGTGATGTTTCTTGAGATATTACTATAGAAGGTGAGAAAAGGGTCGCCATTTCATTATGTGGACTTCTAATTTGTCCTTGCTTTGAGCTATTTGCTTTTCTATGTTAATTCTTTTTATTAATTGGTTTTTAAATTGGTTGATGTTTGGAGTCAGTTGTAGATGTTTGTTTTTAAATATGTGATATTTTGCTAGCATAATGATATAGTTCTTTGTTTTATTTGTAGGTATTTTGTTATTTTGTATTATTCCTAGTGATATTAATTCGTAGTTTATGTCGACTTTGAGATTTATACTATTCAAAAAGGTTGATAAGTTGTTCCAGAAATGTTGTGTATATGTGCACTCCCAAAACAGATGTCGTATTGTTTCAATATGCATGTTACAGAAATCGCAAATACTGCTATTTTTAATTTTGTATTTCATCAATGATTTGTTTGTAGGGATGATTCGCATAACATACTTGTATTGAAAATTCCTAAGAGTACTGTCTATTGTAGATAAAAATGTGTTTGTGTATACATTGTTCCAATTTATTTCATTGTTACTGAGCTCATTTTCCCATTTATTCTGTGCTTTGATTTGATCTTTTCGTCTATGTTTAAGTTGGTAGTTATATAAGAATTTGTTTATATGTTTATGTTTTAAAGCATCTGAGAGAATGGTTTCGTGTTGTAAGTTTGCATCGTTAACTGTTTCACCCTTCAGTTTATGTTTCCATTCCTTTGGAATACTTGACTTCATTTGATTGTAAAAGAATATTTCTTTTCTGGGTAAATCATATAGTTCCGTTAATTTTTGAAAGGTATACAATGAGCTTGATCTGTAATCATATATATCGCTTATATTTGTTATGCCCTTGTCAACCCATTGTTTACGAAATAAGCATTTATTTTCGATTAATATATTTTTATTATTCCATATGATTTGTGAGCTGATTTTTTCAGTTGTGTCATACTGTTTTATTTGTGACCAGGACATAACTATTTCTTTTAGAAACGTACTGTTTTTGAACATTTTTGTTATTAAGTTTTCACTGAGGTCACAATCAAAAAGTATTTTCCCACCATATTTACTTAATAATTTCAGGTACAGGTTTTTCCACTGACCTTTATTTTGATCATCTAATATTCTTTTTACCCAACTGCATTTTAAAGAGGTAATGAATAGGTCGATATCTATCATTTTTAATCCCCCTTTTGAATAATCATTTATTATAGTGTTCCTGCTTATTTTGTCTGGTTTCGAATCCCATAGAAAGTCGTACATTAGATATTTTATTTGTTTTATAATTTCGGGGGATGGTTTCTGAAGAGTACTCAAGGGGTATATTAATTTTGGGAGCGCAAATGTTTTGATAACGGTAATTTTGCCTAAAAGGGTAAGTTTTCTATGCTGCCATTGTTTAAGTGATATTTTGAATTCCTCTACCTTTTTTGTGAAATTTTCTTGAATAAATAATGTTTTGTTCGTATGAAATGTTATTCCAAGTGCTTTTACCTTTTCTGATGTCCAAGTGAATTTTTTGTGTTCTAGATATTTTGTGTTAGTGAGATTAGTGGAACCTACTCTAAGAGCGTAACATTTTGAGGCATTTAATTTTAAACCTGACACGTAACTGAAATTGTCTATAGTATATATTAGCCTTTCAAATGACTTTTTGGAGCCGTCCGTTATGAATGTTGCGTCGTCTGCAAACAGTGTTCTTTTAATTTCTTGTCCTGCTAATGTTAAACCTTTTATGTCTGTATTGTTATCGATTTCAAATGATAATAGTTCAATGCAAATAATAAATAAATAGGGTGATAGTGGGCAGCCTTGTCTGACCCCTCGTTCAACTTTAAAAAAAGATGTCATGTGTCCGTTATTTAATATTGCATTTTGTGAGTCTGTGTAGAAGAGTCTAACCCATTTGATAAGTTCTTCTCCAAAATTTAGGTGACTTAGACAGTTAAACATGTATTCATGATCAAGGCTGTCAAACGCTTTTTCGAAATCTGCGAAAAACATAATTCCAGGAAGTTCATTTTCGTTAGCCTCTTCTAAAATGTCACTGATTAGTCTAATATTTTCCCCTATGTACCTTCCTTTAATGAATCCTGTTTGTGAGTCGTCAATTATATTTGTAAGTATATTTTTTATTCTGTTTGCAATTGCTTTTGTTGCTATTTTGTAATCAGTGTTTAAAAGGCATATTGGTCTCCAGTTTGTCAGTAAATTAATGTCTTTGTCTGTTTTGGGGATTAGTGTTATAAGGCCTTGTTTTTGAAGTTCTGTTAAATTGTTTTGGTCAAATGAATGGTTAATTGATTTAATATAATATTTCTTTAAGTCGTTCCAGAAGATTTTATAAAATTCAGTAGTAATACCGTCTGAGCCTGGGCTTTTTGAATTTTGCATTTGTTTTAAGGCTATAGCACACTCATATTCTGTTAATTTACCTTCACACATGTTTTTATCATTTGCATTTATTTTTTTCATGTTTTCATTAAAAAAATTGATCGAAGATTTTCTACATTTTTTCTTTTCATAAAGTGTTGCGTAGAACTGTTTCTGAGCAGATCTTATATCTGACTGGTTTGTTATTATATTTCCATTTACATTAAGTTTTGCTATTGTTTTTGATTCTGCTCTCTTTTTCTCTAAGTTTGCAAAGTATTTGGAGTTTTTGTCGTTATATTCTATTGCGTTGGCTTTAGCTCGTATAAGAATACCATTTATTTTATTTTCTTCAAGCTTTTCTAAGTCAGATTTTTTTTATCTAAAGTTTGTTTCAGATTTTCTAGCTCTGCTTGGTTTTCTGTTTTGGCTATGGTTTCTTCTATAGTATTTATTTCATATATTAATTTGTTTTCTTGTTCTTGATTGGTTTTCTTTTTCTTGCATGTATATTTAATTGTTTCGTTTCTAATAGACCCTTTTATAAGTTCCCATAACGTGTTTGGGTTAGCTTCTTTATTTACGTGTATTGTCTCGTTTATACATTTTTTTATGTTGGTTTGGTATTCGCTTTCCAAGATGACACTATTGTTCATTTTGAAGACGCCCGGTCCTCTATCTATTTGCATAAAGTCAATCTCTATGTTGACCAAAGAGTGATCGCTGTTATATCCGGGTTTTATTTGTGTGTTATTAATGAAGTTTATAAGTGATTCCGAAATAAGAAAGTAATCTAGTCTGCAAAATATAATAGGTCGTGTATTAGAGTGCCAAGTGTATTGTTTTTTATCATGATGTTGGGTTCGCCATATGTCTTTGAGTGAGTGTGTTTGCATTATTGTGTTGATTTTCTTGCGTATGTTTGGGTGTGTGTTTATATTGCCGTTTTTTTTTGTCTAAATCTTCATCAATAACAGTATTAAAGTCTCCGCCTAAAATATAGTTTTTGTCATCATATTTTCCAATGAATTTTTCCATCTCATTAAAAATATCTACATCATCTTTATTTGGTCCGTATACATTCATTATCATTACAACTTTGTCGTTTATTTGAATTTCGAGTGCTTGTAAACGGCCCTGTACTATTTCTTGGTAGTTGTTAATTGTATAATTAAAAGTGTCATTTATCAGAATTGCTATACCTTTACTTTGTGTATTATTTCCACTGAAGAATGCCCTTGAACCCCATTGATTTAGCCATTCTTCATTTGTTTCTTTTAGACTGTGAGTTTCTTGCAATAAAGCAATTGATATCGACTGGTCTTTTATCCAAGTGAAAACTTTTTCTCGTTTAGTTTTGTTCGTTAATCCGCGAACATTTAATGAACTAATTTTTGTATTCATGTTAAGTGAATGTTATGTGTTTTAAAGTGTGTTATAAATTTTTTCTTTACTGTACTGCTTGTGTTTGAGTGCTGTAGTGAGGAGGGAAAAAGGAATAGAGGATAGAATAGATGAAGGAAAGACATTCCCAAGGAGGGATCCATACATTTAAAAAAGCTTAACATGGTACAATGGTAATGTATCATTATACCTACAAATAGTGGCGTGCGCCGATTTTTTATAATATACATTCATGAATACACATATAGAGCTCTCTTATAATACAATGTTTTTTTGTATCAGTGGAGAGAAGAACAAAAATTATAAAACAGTCATAGTTTCTGCAGTTTGATCTTAGTTACGACTAGTCGAAAAAATATGCATTCCTTGTTGAAAGAAAACAACAACAAAAAAAAAACAACATATAAACACCAATAAATATGTATAAATTGTTTACAGTCTGTTCATAAACTTTGAACAGAGAGCGAATTTGTACAAGTAAAGTGGACTATTAGTACTATACATTTCTTATCATATACTTTACAATCTAATCAGAGTTGCAGGATTTGCCTCCCATAACGTTGCCTGTGCTAGTCCAAACCAATTCAAACAACATAATAGTATTGACAAAGATGGTGTAAGGGTTGTAATAAGTAAAGGTCTATGAAACATACGTGTTACAAAGCAAAAGAAGATATTACTTAGCATCGAAACTACAGCATACATATGTGCTAAGATTAACATGTACATGTAAAATAAAAATTTACATTTTCTTTACTTTTAATATTAATACTTACAACAAGTATTACTGTCGGTAAAATGTTTTCTACAAAGTACTTACATTTTCTATTGCATCCTACCGGTCTTATTAAAATAGTATCAAGCAGTACTTATGCAGGTTTTGTTTGATTTCTAACATATTATGGAGGTTTTGGTCCCTAAATTGGAGCCTTTTTTCTTCAAATTTGAGTTATTCTATGTCATTCCATTGTTGACATTGTTGACTTGACATAGTTACATAGTTACAGCAAAATACATTCTATTTCTTTTTTATGTTTTATAACTTGTTATTTGATATTTAAAAATGATCACGGAATGCACATACATGTCAGTGAATAGTGAGCTATTAATTACCGTTATGCTAAATTAGCTCCCTTTTATGTACTAAAGTGTTTTAAATTCAATGCTAATTTTGCATCTTCGGCTAAACAATGCATGCCTAACTATACATACATGGAAACACACTTACATAAATATATACCCGCATATACATGTAAAACATACATACATTTACATACACACTTACATGCACATATATACATACATACTCACACATACACACACATACACACGTGCATATATACACATTTACATACATACACGCGCACATCTATACGCATATACACACGCATACACACATACAGTTTAATTACACTTTCAATTTTCTTTGTTTCTCTTAGTTCATATAACATGAATACATGGGGTTTTATTTATTTACAATATTCTGGTTCTAAGTATAGTAAATGCAAAGATTATAACAGTTGTGTTCCTAACAAGATTACATACCAAAACACAAAGTCCAAACAAAGGAGATGTTACGCTGAAGGCCTAATATTTAGACATCAGATTGTAGATTAGATTTTGATACAGTTTGATAGTACAGCTTATCTTTCGTTCACTATCTCTATCTGTATCTCTATCTGTCATTCTATCTGTCTCTCTTCGTCTCTCTTACTCTCTTCTCGCTGATATGATTAACATATACATTCATTTTTAGACTCCAGTAATGAGGAGTACATAAATCAATACATTCATATCAAGAGAATAGAATACACAAAAAAACTTATAAAAGAGCGAGACAGAGGAGCGAGTAAACACAATTCAAAGGACAAACAGTGACATAAACACAGTTACACATTACTTATTGATTATTCAGAACAGAATACTAATGCTTTACAGGGAATCCACTTACTTAATTTTGCATGTTATTACACCATTCTACATCAGAGTACCGATGCAGATGAAAGCTTAAAAAAAAATTTAAAAAAAAATTAAAAAAAAAATTGCATAATGCCTAATCTTCTTACACATTTCATGTTTAATATGAAAAATTACTGTTTATGCAGTACATGTATCCTTTATGTAGTAAATAATCGGTGTGAATGCAACAAAATTATATATGTTGATTAGTTCCTAAATCAAGATAATTCATTACACTGTACAAAAACACACACGCACACGCACACACACGCACACACACACACATGTGCATATGTATATACATAAAATGTATATAGAAAAACAAATGTACATATAGACGTACATTTACATATTATGTTTATAGAAAAACCATTATGTGAAGTGCATTTCGTTGCAGTATTACATTACATCACAGCATATGCATGGCCATAATTACGCTAGATGAACCAGGAAGTGCCCAATAGTGTAATTCCTCTAACGAAACGAAATTTAGAGGAGAAACCTGGGCAAACCTTAACACTTAGAATATTTGAAATCAGTTAATAATCCAGTCAATTAAATTGAATTTCATATATATTATAAATACACCTCAACAAAAACTCTTAAATCTATCACATACACGTTCCATGCATATAACTGTTGAACTGCTATCAAGTAACTAAGAGAGTGTACTTATTGATCCGAAATTATACTGTTTACTAAGTGTGCTTACTGTTTAAACAGGCATCGTTGATATATTAAATATTAAAATTTTACTTAAATAGTATTTCACGTAGTTCATTGTATTTATCAATGTATTACATAGCTTTGTTTAACCAGATATCAAATCTATTTTGTTTTAACATTGTGTTATTTGGTTTCAAGTCAAAATAATAGACGATGGGACCCAGTTTTAAAATGCAACGGGATTTAAGCGTAGTTCAAGTAAGTGATACAAGCCGAAAAGACGAACTAGTATAGATTATTATAGTAGTAGGTATGAGGCGCGAAGTGCCGACAGCTAAAATTCCGCGTTAATGATAATTAAACTCTTTTAAACACGTCTATTGAGATCACACTATTGCACAGTTCATTATTAGATATTGGAAAGCGTGAAACACGCAGGAAAAACGGTACTCAGGGCTATTGAGACAAATACATTATTGTTTATACCGTCAACAGGTACAATGGTGTAACGTCACAGCAGTGTCTGAACGGTTGCAGTCTATCGTTTTAATCGCACTGTATTTGTCACGTGGTTGTTAATATGTCCGCGTCGCTGTATTGCAGAATTTTGCTTGCACTATACTGTTCGTCAAAGTTAAGCATCTTGTATTTGTGGTACTCGTGTTTTATTTCGCGTCAGTTTTGTATTCAGCATAATTATTATACACTGATACTGTGAGTTTGCTGAGTGTGTTACTAATATTTCCTTCTGGTATTCTGTTCGGGCCATGGTAGTTCTAACCACCCCTGGTAGTCCTTAAAGTTTATTTTCTCAACTGTTGAATTGGCTTTCCATTTCACAAAGATTTTTCCTTCTACTGACCAAGATTGATCGACTTCATCGGGCAGTTTCTTTCGTGTACATGCTAACACCTCATTATTTAATTTTGTTAGGTCTTCGTAGACGGCGATGTTTGTCCCTTTCATATGTTTTCTGTTGGCAAGTACATTTATTTTTGTCGTTCTCCTCATGAACTTTATAATCACTGCTCGACCACGGCTATTTGGATTATATTTGCCGAGCCTGTGGGCGATATCTATGTCTTGTGTTGTAAGATTCAGCTTTAGGTGACTGTTTAAGATTTTTACTGCTTTCTCTGTCGTTTCTTCAGCCTTTTCTTTTGCATGATCTTCTGGTAGCACGGTAAGTCTAACACTATTCCTTCTGCTATACTGCTCTTGATCGTTCAATTTCTCTGCAGTATGAGTCTTCTTTTTTTATGGTTTTCTTCTATTTTTTTAACAAGACTTTCTTTACTTTTTAATTGTTTATTCAACGATTCCACTTCCTTTTTCAAGCCTTCATTTTCTAGTGCCTTATCATGGATGGATCCTTCTAGAATTTCAATTCTTTTTGTCAAAAACCCTTGCAGAGTTTCCTTAATTTCAATAAACATTTCTGTAATTATGCTTTTTAGGAAAGTTTTATCATCTTTTTGTATGACTTTGTTCAGCTTGCTGTTTATTTCCAGTAGCTGTGTTTCAATATTGAGGTTTGGCGTTTTGTTGTGTACTTCATCTTCATCCCCTGAGTCTATTGTTGCTATCATCTCTCCTTTTACCCTCTCTAATTTTGCCTTTTTTGCTTTTCGTTTCTTTTGGGATTTTGTTTGTTGTTTGTCTTTTTTGTCAGGGGTTGAATCTGTATTGGAAATCCTACTCGTATCCCAATCTGCATCGCTCACACTTGATGACTTTTCCAAACTTCTTTTTTCTTGCGGCATACTTATTTTGTGCGGTATAGATTCCTTTACGCGCCACTTGGGGCTTTGTACTTATATTGGAATGTCATTCACAGTCTACCCATGTAAACAAAGGACACAATATAAACCGGTTTTACTATATCATGTCATGGCGCACGCCTAGCTAATTGCTCTAAACCACCATTGTTCAGTTTATGTTTTCAAATTTTTCGAATTAAAGAACGCAATTCATACCGTTGGTGTATCCGTTTGGATCCTTATGATTTTCCTAAGGTCCTGTCCAAAATTTAGCGAATTTTATACTTGCTATCCTTCACAATTTTGATTTAACATGAGTTGCTTTCTCTCCGCTTCAAAAACACGTCCACTCACAAAGGGAGATCACTCAATCTATCTATTATAGTGTTTCTGCTTATTTTGTCTGGTTTCGAATCCCATAGAAAGTCGTACATCAGATATTTTATTTGTTTTATAATTTCGGTGGATGGTTTCTGAAGAGTACTCAAGGGGTATATTAATTTTGGGAGCGCAAATGTTTTGATAACGGTTATTGTGCCTAAAAGGGTAAGTTTTCTATGCTGCCATTGTTTAAGTGATATTT
>JAUMTR010001478.1:0-10162 GCA_032270685.1 Microctenopoma stevenorrisi | reverse complement strand
GTGTGTGTGTGTGTGTGTGTGCGTGTGCGTGTGCGTGTGCGTGTGCGTGTGCGTGTGCGTGTGCGTGTGCGTGTGCGTGTGCGTGTGCGAGTGTGAGTGTGCGTGTGCGTGTGTGTGTGTGCGTGAAACCTGCTGGGTTGGAGGATGGCCTTACATTGTGCCCTCGAGAGTTTCTGTGTTGTCTTTCTGAAAGATAAGAGTTGGAAACAGGGCGGGGGGGGGGGGGGGGGTGTTTACACGATAAAGGAAATGAAGCGAAAGAGTTTGTTTGATGAGTCAGTGTTCGGCAGAAACACAAAGTAGAGACGAGCAGCATTACCGCCATGATGGGATGGGTTCTCCGTTTAATGAGCTCTAAGTTCTTCCTCCGGTCTGAGTGCACAATTAATAATGAATAGAGTTTCGTCTCTGGCATGTCCGTCTGGTTCCTAGAGATCGGTACTGAACGTCAGGAAGTCTGTTTCGGACTCATCGAGCCGAGAGTGGCTGCTGTCGTTTCTCTGGTTTCTCTGGAAAGTGTTCTGACCAACAACAGTAAACCGACCCCTCTCCTAAATGATTTCCACAGACCCCATCTCAGGCGTGACCATCACCGGCCCGACCGCAGCCCTCATCGCTGGCAACAGCTCGGCCAACCTCAGCTGCCAGGCAGCGGTGGGCGCCGCCGAGACCGCGAGCTGGCTGAAAGACGGCAAGCCTCTGACCCCCAGCGCCCGCGTGGCGTTCTCCGCCGACACGAGCTCTTTGCTGATCAACCCGCTGCAGAAGGAAGACAACGGGGAGTACAGGTGCCATCTCCAGAACCCCGTCAGCAGGGAGGGAGCCTCCTACAGGATGGTGGTGAACTGTGAGTGAACGCGTGGCTGTGACGCAGACGCTTGTTTGTGCAGCCAGTGATTGGCTTTTATAGCCCTTTTATTACCAGAGGCTTTAAAGCACAGCGTGTGTGTGTGTGTGTGTGTGTGTGTGTGCGTGTGCTTTTGTGTGTGTGTGTGTGCGTGTGTGTGGCTGAAGCCGGGTTAGCAGACAGACTTCGTTCTGAACATGGACCCAGCACTTTACATTTCTACCCTCATACTGAATCCCTTTTCTTTTGGGGTGCAGATGGTCCTGAACCCGCCACAGTGACGGGCGTCAAGAAGGTGGAGGAGAACGACCCCGTGACGCTCACCTGCTCGGCACTATCCGTCCCTCCTGCCAACTACACCTGGAAGTTTAACGGCACCGTGACCTCTGTGAAAACGGAGCAGTACAGCATCCAGCAGCCGTCTCTCTCCAACAGTGGGATCTACACGTGCGAGGCGTACAACTCTGTCACCGGCAAGACCGCCACGTACTCCCACACCCTGGAAGTCAAGGGTAATGACGGCATGAGGCGATGTTAGCAGTACAACGTCCCCGTAGCTCCTGACTGCCAGGTGTCTTCCACCCACTCAAATGTTCTACTTCATGTTCTGTGAAGGAACGACTTCAGGCTAATCGTCCTCACAGGCCGATTCTGCTGCTAGCATCTAAAGAGTTAAGCTACGTTAGTTCTCTCGTTCTGGTCCATCTATGCTGTTGGACCTGTTCTGACGTTCTGCGTCGTGACTAAAACTAGCATTCAGTTCCTGTGAGGGGTTGGCTGGTGTCTAACTTACCCTACACCCAACCCATCACGAACCATCACTTCCACACTTACTCGTGTTTGGTGTGGTTCTGACCCGCGGGGAGGTCGACAGCAGGTTCAGCTTATTTAGATGAAGACACCAGAAGGTTGGACCCTGTAAAACCCCCCTTAGACGGCAGACCACTGAGTCTTTGATGTTTTTACAGCGCCGGGAACGTTGGATGCCGGCCTCTCGGACGGAGCCATCGCTGGGATCGTCATCGCCGTCCTCATCGCCATTGGAGCGTCCATCGCTTTGGCCATGTACTGCCGACAGAAAGTACCGTAAGTACTTTGGAGCCGTGGTGCTGCGGTGGGTGGGTCTGGTCTGGCTGTGGTATGCAGGCAAACATACCAGCTGCAGTCGGAGGCTGCAGAACTAGTTTCCGTGTGACTGTTACAGAACAGTTGAGGGAATTATAGTCTTTGAGCTGAGGGTGCATGAAGCCGCGGGTAATTTGCTCCACCGTGTTGTTAGTGAGTATTTGTTGACGGGCCTGAGCGTTTGTCCAGGAAGTTACTGACTTGTCAGATGTGGTGTTTTCAGACTCACGTTAAGGTGTCTCTGTAGAAATCAGCTCCTTGGATTCTTGATTCCAGTTTGTAGGAACACAACTGTGTGTGTGTGTGTGTGTGTGTGTGCGCGTGTGTGTGTGGGTGGGTGTGTGTGTTTAAACCTGTCCAGTTCACATCTGTACCACCCTGCGTGTTCTTTGGGCCCTTTGTGTCTGTACGTCCACTCTCTGTGTAACGTCAGTCACTGCGCGACTCATTCTCCTCATTCCGTTCACGCCTCGACGTCTTACAACATGTCAGGCCAGTGATCACACACACACACACCTGCCACACCCTTCAACACTGTTGCAGCTGTCTCTGTCACATTTACAGCATAAACTCCGTTTCCTCGCCTCAGAAATTCTGAGTTACTGCTTCAGTAACTCATAAACGAGTCCGGCTCCGGAGGAGAAACCTCCTCTGTCAACTTCCTGTGCTTTTGATACTTAAGTTGTTCTTGTGGCCAAATCCTGTAGAAACATTTCAACTGTGATTTGATGTGATTATACTGAGCAGACCTGCAGTAAAACATCAGGAAGCTTTAGATAAAGACGTGTTCAGGTCTGAAGCAGTGGAGGGAGCCGCTCCTACGGCTCGTGTTCGTTTGCACAGGAAGTGTCTGTTTGCTTTGTTACTAAATGTGCTGATGATGACGTGGGACACGTGTGCTGGAACATTAACCTCGATTACTTCCATCGGTGCAGCTTTTTCAGTTTTTCATGAAGTCTCTTCCAGGAACGGACCAACACGCACCTGTGTGCAAACGAGAGCCCAGGAGTCGCTTTTAGGGAGATCACCTGTTTACTCGCCTGAAGCGTAGCGCTGATGCAATCCTGCCTCGGATCGGATTTCAACATCGTGTGGAGCACAACAGGAAGCTGCCATCCTGAAACAAAGAACCAGCAGACGAGTCGCTGACAGACGCAGCCTCGGCGCGGCGGCACCTTCCTGACGGAGCAGCTAAACTGCTCAGTCTGCTCCCGACACGCTCGTCTCTGTCAGCAGGCGTTCAGGCCGTCGGTCTGAAGCTGAAGCTGCTGCTTCAATGATCAGTTCATTCACCTACTAACGTCCCGCTCAGAGCGTCCGCCTGGCAGCAGGAAGAAAACACCGGTGGTCTCGCATGGTCACGTGACTCGCGGGGGTCAGCAGGTGTCAGGTAGCGCCGGTGACGCCCAGACAGCGAGGAAGCTGAAGGAGTTGGGTTTCTCAGAGTCCACTTAAGTGTGCGTGAGTGTAGAGGATGTTTAATTAGCTGTGCGCTGCATCAAAGCTGCTCTGTGCAGATGAACCGGAGGAAGAATGAGGTTAAAGAAAATCAAACGCCGTCCGTCTCCAGAAACACACACGCCGGTGACAGACAGGCGGACAGAGACGGGTCTGTTGACAGCGGAGATAAAGACACAGGATGTCTTCAGGTGCTGACAGACGCTTGTCCTGGTGGTGCTGAACTACAGGTGGAGTCTTTATCTCCATAAGGATCCATACACGTCCCAGCAAAGATCTGAGCCTTGCGTTTGAACTGACGTTTTATTCGCCGTGTTTTTCCACCTTATCTCAGCAGCAGCTCTGCGTCTGTGATGTGCACAGGAGCAGACGGATTATTTTAACTGCAGCGATCAAAGCGGATTATCGTGTTTACACCGCGGCCTCTCTGTGAATCCTGGCGGTTCACGTTTAGGCGTACGTGCCGAGCCGGGAGCACACGTTAGACGTGTAGAGTAAACTGATGCGAAGGCCTCCAGGCTGCAGCTTCTCATTGAAAACGTGGCATCTACAGGAGACAATGCCGATGTTCAGAAGGTCTAACGCTCAAACCGGTCTCCTTCGAATGACAGCCACACACCTGCAGCACGGCCGAGGGACTCGCTGCAGCTTCAGAAGCCAAACTGAACGCTGCTGCAGCTGCAGACGCACCAGTCCATGAGTTCCTGTGGGCACTGATGGAATCAGGAAGCAGTCAGGACAAATCACAACGTTTAACAGCAGGTGGACTGGACTCCGTTCCTTCACTCCTCCCGTCTCCCGTCCGGCTGTGATGGGGTTGTGAGCGTGTTCAAACTGAGGATTGGCTCCATACGTCCTGCTGCGTCTCCTCCGCAGCATCTGGCAGAAAGTGACGTACGCTCCGTGTCCAGCCTGTAATTAGCGTAACGTCCTCGTGCTGCGGGTGGTTTGACGACCAACAGCTTTATGCTGGAATGATTACAGGGACGCGCTGACTGGAGTGTGAGCAGCAGGGAGCAGCCACAGGCGGCGCTCGGGGACACACCTGGTGTGGGGGAGGGGCTGGGTGACTCGGCTGGGAATAGATCCTGCTGTCTCTGCATCCCAGCCCTCCTCGTTAACCACTGAGCTACCAGGGCGCTGACTGTTGGTTTTAAATGTAGAAATCTTGTTGATCTTTTTGGAGACTCGAGCAGAGAAACGGTGAATGGAGCGCGGGCTCACACATCTTCCTCATCCTCCTCCTCCTCCTCCTGCTGCTATCATTCAGAAAAACTTGCTGCCAGCTGGGAAAACCCATTCACGTCCCATCCCTCAGTCATAATTACAAGTTGGATGTTGATTTTTTTTCCTCCCTCCTGACATTATTAGCCTGAGATACGCATCAACAGACATGTGTGTGTGTGTGTGTGTGTGAGTCTGTGTGTGTGTGAGTCTGTGTGTGTGTGAGTCTGTGTGTGTGAGCATATGTGTGTGTATGTGTGTGTGTGTGTGTGAGTCTGTGTGTGTGTGTGTGTGTGTGTGTGTGAGTCTGTGTGTGTGAGCATATGTGTGTGTGTGAGTCTGTGTGTGTGTGTGTGTGTGTGTGTGTGAGCATATGTGTGTGTGTGAGTCTGTGTGTGTGTGATCTCTTCTGTGCAGCTCGTGTGCACAGACGTGCAGATGTGCAGACGGAGACGTTTCTGCTGCCGCTCGTCGTCCCCAGAACCAGCAGCTGCGGCGTTAGCTCGTCTGCTAACACTGATTTCTTCCTCTTTGGTTGACGCCCCCTCTGCGGCCACAGACATAAGGAAGCATCGAGGCCTCTGACCTCTGCTTCCTCACAGGAGCTTCCCTTTGTTGTGTTCTTTTCTAGTGAGGGTGAGGTTTTGGAGAATGGCAGGAATGTCACTGTCATGTCTGCACTCGTCGTCCTCGGCGCGCGGCTGCTGCCTGGCCTCCATTGTCTCTCCCTCCACCCTCCAGTTTCCTGCCCTCCGTCACTTTAGTGCTGTGATAACGTGGGATTCTTTCAGCGCCAGAGACCTGCTCTGACCACGACACGCTTTATTCTGCAGCAGGCGCTGTGATGTCATCGTCCCCCTCCTGTTCGCCGGCTCCTCTGCCGCCGTGTAAACTCGCCTGCCGGTCGTAAAGACGGCAAACGGCTGCGGGACGTTTGTGAGCAGAGCGTCTTTGGTTCCCTCCCCCCTCACCTGTGTGTGAACCGTGCTCTCCGTTCGCTGACCTGCTGGATCTGCTGCTCTTATCAGAGGTTCACACACCACAGTCTCTGTGATAAGACGCAGCGATTCATGTTTAATCAGTGCGAGGTTTTAATAACGTGCAGCTGACTCCATAGTTTCTGAAGAAAAATGCACCTCATGTCACGTTTGGGTTTATTTCAGTCAGTCATCAGGTGTTTTTGTTAGTGGGTGTGGCCTCACGTCACATGTTAGCATGAGCTACTCTTTCTTTTTGATTCCATCAGTGTGACAAACACCTCAGCTGAAAGTCATGGTCTCTCTCACACACACACACACACACACACACACACTCTGATGTCATGGACCGTGTCTGCTGCTGAGACTCTCGTACTGATCTCTTTCTGTTTTGTTTCTCCAGGATCGAGTCGCCGTACTGAAGACGTCTCTGCCTGCTGCTGGTGAGTCTCTGACAACTGTTCATTGTTTACGTCGTCATCGGCAGGAATCAGCTGATTAACGCGACGCCACATCAGTGTGCGTGTTCGTGTCAACAGCTGTGAAACACACACACACAGAGTCAGTACTGTTGCTAGGTTACCTGTAGTTTAATGTACACAGAGCGTTTTAACAGGCTGCCGTCAGCCAATCAGAGGCGAGCGTTCAGCTGTTTATATATTCTCAATGTCACTGAACGTTTGTTCCTTCAAGTCAGTCAGTGTTGAAACAGCAGTGTCAAGGCTGTCTGTGCTCCAACCAACAAAGGCAGGGCGTGTGTGTCTGTGTGTGTGTGTGTGTGTGTGTGTGTGCGTGCGTGCGTGTGTGTGTGTCTGTGTCTGTCTGTGTGTTCGTGCGTGTGTGTGTCTGTGTCTGTCTGTCTGTCTGTGTGTGTCTCTCTGTGTGTGTGTGTGTGTGTGCGTGCATGTGCAGCAGCAGGTCACTCTGCGCTGCGTCTTTGTGCGCTGACTTCCAGACGCTGGTGCAGCAGGTGCAGTGTTTGTCTGCGCGGAGGAGATGTGCCGTGAATAAAGTGGAGGCTGTGACACGTACAGACACTTCCTGTTTGTCTTTTTTAAAGTGGACTCTAGGTTCAGCATTAAATGAGTTTCTACTCTCTCCTCAGGAGAAACCAGCCCAAACACCCGGCCATTTTGTTTCCCATCATCCAGCTGTGCTGCTGGGAGAAGCTGGATCCAGCTGGTTTTCCTGTGAAGCCCTCGTCAAACCAGTCTCCCCGTCCTCTCTCTCTCTGTCTCTCTGTGTCTGGATGACGAGGACACAGACACTTGATTAAACCCATATGATGGATTCTGTCCGAGCGGATTATTACCTGGAATCTTTGCTGTTTAAAAAAAAACATTGTTTTTGGAACTTTTTCTACCTTCAACAACCCCCCCCCCCCATCTTCTCCCCCCCGGTGTTAACTCATGTCGTCCTTCACCTTTTGTCTGGATCTTCACTTCCTCTCAGAGTCCCGGCCCTGATGGACTGATTGTTACGATGAGTGACTCTTTATCCTGCTGGAAACCTGAAGACCACACACGCACACACACACACACACACACACACACACACAGACACACACACACACGCACACAAACAGAGACACACAGACACACACAGAGACACACACACACAGACACACACACACACGCACGCACACACACACACACACACACAGAGACACACACACACAGATCTTCACGTCTCCTTTAAACTTCTATCTGATTGTTTGTTTTATCTCTCTGTGTGTGCCGGGCGGGTGGGGCTCCTCTGATGGGGGACACTTCATGTGCAGTGAAGGGTTTGAAAGTAAACTTTTAGATGCTTCTGTGCGTTCGTCAGCCAGAACAGTTAATACCTCCGTACGTTTGGTGCTTTTTATCACGAGTGTTCACACACACACACACACACACCACCCCCGACGTCCAGCGCACGGTAATGACACGTGTGTGTTTGTTAGCAGATGTGTCTTCATGAGACGCTTTGCTGAAGATCAGACGAGCGTTTCCTCAGCAGGTCCACGTCCCTCATCTTCTGTCTGTGTCTGGTCTTTTTTTTTAACCCTTTTATCCCCCCCCCACCACTGTTTAAGTCATCCTACATTTCTCTGGAAATGTTTCAGGCGCCACAGACAAGACTCGACACGCAGGGAAAACGAAGGAAGGAGTGTGGGAGAGCGGGAAGATGTTTTTGGAGGGAAAGTTTGCGGAGCGTCAGCGGTGGTTAAAAAAAACAACTTTAAAGAAGTGTAATTATAGATTTCAGGTTAATAACACGCCTGATATTTGATCGGGTCTGGTTCTGTCCCCGTGGTTGGTGGCTGTGTGTGATCTGAGACGCCCACATGCACTGATCTCCAGTGAGAAAAGTATTTATTTAGTTTAGCTGCATAACTGGAGCCGGTCTGCAGATCACACATTCAAAAGTCCATTCGCTTCTTTAACGCTTTTCCTTTTGACATTTAAAAAGTCATTTTCTGCAGATTCACGTCTCGGCTTTGGGAGAACAAACGGCACAATGTGTGGAGACGTGGAGATATTTGTTTGTCCAAACACGACACACGAATATGTGTGAAGCTGTAAATACGACCGACCGTTGTTTTGGATGATATGTGGGGTTTTATCAGGATTTGATTTTTCAAAGATGCTTTGTTTTGATGTTTACAGACACTTGTCTCCGCTTTTATAAAAATCACTGTGCAAATCTTCACAAATAAAAAAAAATGCCCCATAAAAGTTGTGAAAACATTTTCATAAGTTTGCTGCGTTTTGATTCAGTTGCCCACCAACCAATCAGAGCCTGTGTGACTTCAAACCATCCAATCACAGATGGAGGGCGTGTGTGTGTTTGATCCACAGCCGAGGGGGTTTTTCTGTCTTTCCTCACCTGCCACTCCTCATGTCTTTGTGCGCTCACACACTCAGGCTGTAAAACCTGTCTGAACAAGTCGTCTCGTCTCTTCTTCGTCTGCTCAAAGACTGATTTAAACATGACGGTGAACGTGCACCCAGGTGGACACCTGGAGATGGGACGAGGCTGCAGAGAGGAACCCAGCGTGCTGCAGTGACGTACAGGTGCGTCCAAAGTGTCTCAGTTAGGAGACGAGGAGCGGACAGAACTTTCTAAAAGCTGTAGAACGTAACGTGAGCCGTGTTCCTGTGGCTCACGTTGACCTCACCCCCGAGATAATCAGCTTTTCCAAATCAGAGTTGGCGCTCGCCCTCAGCTGCTCCACTGACCCCCACCCTAAGTTTGTGTCAGCTCTGTTTATGTCTGCCTCAGATCAGTGGAGCTGCAGCTCAAAGACGTCTGACGCCGGTCAGTTCCTAAAGCCCATGTTTTGGAAGCAAAAGCTTAAAGATCTGTAAAAGTGATCTTCATCAGAAGCTACAGGTGGTCCATGAGTCCGCGCCAGAGCCCGAAGACACGTGTCGTCAGGTCAGTTTGACCTCACTGCTGAGCTGCAGCGACGTTACGATGCAACATGATGCACTGTGGAAGTCCAACTTCAGACTTCCAACTTCCAGGAATAGGAGAACACGGTGTCGGACCGAGGACCAGTGGCCGATCTAGGGGCCATCAAGGGGCCACATTATTCATAAAGGAGCCAAGTATTTGTCCAACAATAGAAAAACCTTAAACAGTAAAATTGCCGGATGTACGTAGATCAAACACAGCATCCATGTTTACTTTTGATCTTCTTCTCTAAGATTTACTGACGCTTGACTTCTATTCGCCTCAGTAGCACCACTGGTGTTTGGGACTGAGTGGCAGGACAGGGGCGCCTCAGGGGGCCAATCAGATTTCAGCTGGAGCCAATGCGCCTGTGGCCCCGCCCCTAGAACCGCAGCGGTCAGAGGAAACCGAATCAATCAGAGCAGCGCACACATGGTTTTATTGACACACACATTAGACGTGTAAACTCCTTTTCAGTGCACAGTTGCTTCAGGGCATCACCGGGTGTGTCCTCAGAGGTTTTATCACACAGTGGTGCAACAGGAGGAATCAACTTTATTCCCGCATCGTTGCACATCCTGTGTCCTCACCGTGTCTTCATCGGATGGGGACACAGCTCGTGGTGAAACGTTGCTTTAATCTGTTACAGCGGTTTGTGATTCCATCAGCCGCGTGTCGCCAGCTGGAGGAAAACTGGCCGTTCACACACACACGCACACACACACACAGACACACACACGCACACACACACACGCACACACACACGCACGCACACACAGACAGACAGACACACACACACACACACACACAGACAGACACACACACGCACGCACACACAGACACACACACACAGACACACACACACACACACACACAGACACACACACGCACACACACACACAGACACACACAGACAGACAGACACACACACACACACACAGACACACACACACAGACGCACACACAGACAGACAGACAGACACACACACACACACACACACACACACACACAGACACACACACGCACACACACACACACACACACACACACACACACACACACACACACACACACACACACACACACACA
>JAUMTR010001245.1:0-10200 GCA_032270685.1 Microctenopoma stevenorrisi | reverse complement strand
CTTGGCATAGAACAAATATACTTTAAAACGGGTCGAAAGAGCTTGTAGAAAGATGTGAAAGGAAACGTCCCTGTCCATTACATAAATAGACGTTCGCCCCCTGTTGACAAGAAATGTACGCTTTCAGTGTACTGTCTGACAGGATGTGACACATGCTCTTCCTTCTTTGGAATGGGAAAGAAAATTGTTTCAGATAATGAGGAAACTTGCTGATAAATGTTTGCATATGTCAAAGATTCGATCAAAGGAGGATGTATCGCCTCTGATGAAAGCTGCAACACTTTTCTTTGTTGATCTGATATATGGATGCAAACAATACACATCAATGAATGCCTTACGTGCAAAGATTGTTCTAGAGAGAGCAAGAACAAATCAAAATCAACTTCCACCAACAGATGACAGTTTCATGTTACATCTGCTGAGATGCACATATCAGCTATTTGTCTGAAAGACTGCTTTAAATGCAAAAACAACATTGCCAAATTCATTATATTTTTGGTGTGTAGTTGATTTTGATACTGGACTCGTCATACCCAAAATGATGACTCAGTCATTCGCTCCATCTGAACTGTTGAGTGATCTGGTGTGTGTGCTTAGATGGATGACAAGCTGAATGTGTTTGCTCACAAAATAAGCAGCCATGCATACAAAACATCGACTGTCAAGGGTCTGTTGTTGGCAATGATATATACGAAAATCCGTTCGCGTGGTTACAAATATCTCAACAGCAGACATCCTTGATACATGTATCACTGATAGTCAGTGTTAAAATATGTTTAAGGTTTGCATGTTTTAAGTTGAACCGATATGAGTGATGTTTTGATACTACCCAATCATAAGATCCATGACTCAAATATATCGTGTTTGGCATATTTTTGAAAACAAATAAATTATACCTACTGTTTTTCTTAGACTTAGACCCATGGTTTAATCTTTAAATAACTTGAACACTACTTTAACTAATGACACCACTTGAGTTATTATCTATAACGTCTCTGTACAGAATTTCTCATTAATCTACAGATCATCTACAGATTATTTTGACCAAATGAAATATAATAATATAAAGATATACAATTAGATAAACATACATGTGTGGAAAAATGTTTCCACTGACTGTAAATGATGAGTCAGTAATCTCATGAAAAGCTTAAAAAAGGTATATTCATGCATATCAAATCAATGTGATACCTAAAAAACACATACGAGGGATGATCAATAATTACGTAGACAAGTCCCTTAACTGTTTTCATAGTAATTGCAACATGTTGAAACTGGTATCATTTGAAAGAGTAAGCATGTTTCTATTAGCAACCTTGATTAGAATAGCATGACATAGCAAAGTACAAAACAACAGGATATAATGTAACCATATTGACGCGCTACCGACCCAGGTGACGTTTTGTCCTATGCATGCTGAAGTAGAAACTCAATAAAATAAATATCAGCCGCATGATAAAAACATTCTAAAATATTATGCGGTTCTGTTTGTCGACGTATGCGCGTCGTTATCTGAAAATAGGACATCAGTTGTCCTTGCATTTTCAAATAAACATCTTCACAAGAACGTTTGGAAATTCGGGCAAATGTTAAATTTTGCCAAGAAATAGGCAAACCTATCCTAAACGTATAAGCTAATAAAGCAGGCACGGGGAGAAATCTGCGTTTGCCGTGCCCTGGTTTTCAAGTGGTTTCGACGCTTTTCTGATGGCCGACAGTCCCTTCAAGACCGATGCAGGTCGTGGACGGATGTCAACAATCGAACCGTCACCCACCCGTGACGTCGATAGAAGACAAACTGAAAGCGGACTGCAGAATGACCGTACTTGGCTACCAGAGGCTGCCAATATCAGCTATGGAACCACACACACCATTCTGACCACCACATTAAACATGCGGAAGGTATTTAGGAGTATTCACTTCTCTTGTACAATGATATTTAATAGGCAATAGAATAATAGTGCTTTAATATTGGAAAGGGGAATATTCAAATTGCGGCAAATCATTGTGATGAACACTAAAATTTTATAAACTGTCCCAAGTTAGGAAACCGCAGGCGGTTATTTTATCACTTTCAAAGTAACAAAATTATATTTGTTTATTCTGATAGTAGATGGACATGTATTTGTAGGTGCACACGAGCTGGGTGCCACGCATTCTGACCGACGTCGAGAGACAGGTGCATGAGCTACAGACGGCTGCAAAAGCATGTATACGCCATTACCCGGCAGAGTACTATCAAAATATCATCTTCAACTAATTGCCAAAGAGACATGAACACTGTTTACAATGTTCCGGTGCCTACTTTGAGAAGAAGTGAGATCACACCAGACTATATCTAGCACCTTCAGAATAGGCGACGTCGTTCAGGTCGTCGAATAGATCACGACGTGTGACGGCAGTGCGATAATGTACGTCTTCAAGTCACTGTCATTTGATGTAGGAGAGACAGACAATTTTGATATTTACAGACGTAGTAGAGGATAGAACGACATTTTTATTGATATGTTTTTTAATAATGCATGTCTTATAACATCAAAGATAAAGAGGTAGTCTACGTTATTATTAATCATCCCTCATAGCTTACGTTATTTAAACAGTGAAAGAGACTTCGATAAAAACCTCTAATGTTTAAATTGTAACTAAGGTAGGAGCCGCTGTAACATATTTCTGAGGAATACCTAACGGAGTATGATTCTGATGCGACATAGACGACAGGGTACTTAGTTGCTACAGTGCAAAATCATTTTATATTTTTCTTAATATTAATTATGGTTCAGTATAAATTAGTACAGAAATACTTATTCGAAATTTGGAACAGAAAATGTTGGATGCAAACCTCAGAGGTGTTCTGATAACACTGATATATTTTTAATTTGGTACCTTGACCATATAACCGTATTATATATCATTTCATACTTATTGTGTGGTTGATAAAGATCGAACCATTCAATACTTAGATTAACTGCATTTTATATGGTCTAAGTCTTTGACATGCAGGTATGTATGTGTGTCATTTCCATTATATATCTTGTCATGTATTATCCCTATTCAATGTGTCCTATACCGCAGTTGGGTTTTTTGTTCTGTCTTTATAATTCAATGTTGTAAGTGAATCAAACTATTTCTAAACAATATAAACCTTTTCTTATATCTGCCGTCCATTTGGCTCTTAAATGTGAATATTGCTACAATTTCAGTTTTCCAAAAGGGCTATGAGTTAAAAATGTATCAAATGGAACATTTTCTAAGTTGAATGACAAGAGCTCAGTGAATTAAAGATATGGACATTATTAAATTCGTCTTGTTCGTATTTTCGGCCATCTTGGACGCAATCTTGGATTTCTATCAGTGCCATCATTTATGCCAATTTATGCCGGCTGTTAAAAATACTAGAGACTCTACTGGACATTTTGGTATATAACATTGCTTGTTAACAGACAGGTCCCACCTTCTCCAAAATTAGAGGACTTATCTGGCCATAGTCACTTCACTTGTTGACGCATTACGCACGACTCAGGGGCATGATAATTTTTTGAGTGGAATGGTCACTTACTAGTGGATTATCAATGTGAAAGTTTAGGCCATCAACTATAACACAACTTTTGTCAAGTGTTGCAGATCTGGAGAGAAACAGGGGTCATATATGATCTAGAAACTCGGCTGTATTGAATTCATTTGCTTTTGAGGGTAGGGCATGGATAGGCATACAGAATAATTGTTTAAAAAAATCTGAGTGTCCATGTATTCAAAATTATTGAATTCCTTGTCTCGTGTTGAATCAAGTAGCCGTACGTTTAGGGTAGATTTGTAGATGAGCGCAACACAACAACCCCTGTTGATTCGGGGTACCTGCATGATCTTGCAGCGGTATGGCACTAATTCGCTATTGCATGTTTTATCATCAGTGAAACCAAACCAGGTTTCAGTCAATGCAACTACATCAAAATCCTTTGTATATATGTAGTCACAAAGTAAAAGCGTATTGCTCTTTACTGATCTCGGGTTTAAAGAACATATCTGTTCAGCAACTAGATTTTGCTTTTGACACCTTATTTTAACTATGTTCTGTGACACAATGCCTATTGTGTGTATTTTAGTATGCTTTTCTTTGTATAGTTCAGTAGGGGATATCTTCGGGATAAGTTGGGGCACGGCTTTAAGGTAAGCCAGATTAAAACCGTTGTTAGTGTCCCATATGCGTTTCAATGATTTCTGATCACCTTGAAATCCTCTGTACGTTAAAATATCAAATTGCTTCAATCTAGTCAATGCACAGGGAAAATGCTTTCTAGATACTTATTGTCCAATTTCATGTAGAGTGTGCCTGTCATACTAGCCAATACCTGATATGAGTTCACTCGTCTTGTCCTTAAGCAAACTGGGAATAGGCTTGCCAGGTATTGATTGCCCAATCGTTTGTTTAGTGTCATTGTGTATAATGATAATCATTGACATGTGTTCACTTTGCATGTTCTTAGGCAAACTGCAGTAATCTATATCTCTGAATCTATCAGAAATATAAATGTGTCTATCCAAATTCGAGAGAAAACACAAAAATAGTTCCAGCTACACACCTCACAAATCCAAGCACAGTACACTCATGCATGCTTCAGCATTATTCAGTTTAAAATTCAATGTATAAACACAGTTATTAATGATTTTAACTATAGCTCACAAATGTGTAGCCACACACGGCGCAGAATTATAAAGTAATCAGTATTTCAAATGAATCAAGAGTTATTTGATAAAAAATACAGACTCTAAAATTAAAATGCAAAAACGTAGAACTAGATTAGAATGTTATCGTGTGTTGTTTGTAAAAATCATCAGCCGATAGTTTTTAAACTTATTATTTAAGCTCGATTATGTTGAAAGCCTATGGCTTGTAAAACAAATTCGAGTCCGTTTCCTGGTTAGAACCAATCAAATGAAGGTCAGGAGAAAGGCCCATTCGGGGCTTGAACCCACAACCTTTTGAACGCAAGGCGGACACCATATTCACTACGCCACTGCGCCCTAAGCTCATAGTCCATTCAAGATTACCTACCTCAACTTGTTCTGTAAAATAATGCACTTACCGCAACTGGTTCTTTAAATTCTACACCCATTCTCTTGTTAACACCATTCAGCATTTCAACCTTGTAAAAAGAAACAAGTGAACGTGTAAATTGCAAACTACACTGTTTAAAGAGATACGCATGCATATCATGCACCGCTAAGCGGATATACTACTGTAACAGTAAAAAACAATAACAATAAAAGACGAATTATCTGACCAAATTCGCACACGAGTTAAGATTCTTTGGGAAATCGACTTTAATTTTTTTTGCTTTAGGCCGTTTATATTATTTGCTGATATTTGCTTTTCTTTCTGTAATTTCTCGCTGTGTGGTCATGCAAAAGTTTTTGTTTAGCTGAATTATATTCTCTGACAGAGTCATACAGCTTGTGCAACAAAAACAAAAAATAAGTTTGAAATTGTATATCATTGATTAATAAGCCTTAATGAGCTGGACGTGGCGGTATGACTGAAATACTGTTAAAGCGACGTTATATTCCAAGTAAACAAAAATAAACAGGTTTCATTTGAATTTGCACCAAGGAAATATGATGTCTATTAACAAGAGCGAACATTAATAAAGGATTTGTAGATAGTGGTTTTGTTTAAGTAATACATCTCATTAAAAGGAAAAAAGTCCCTCACTGCCTGCAATTATTGGACATGTAACAGTATATTAACACAGTGTGTTCTATTTTACAGTAAGACGAAGAATGTGTCGAATCACAAACATACAAAAAGGCGCACGCACACACACAGAGGCGCACACACATGAGCTTTGCACACTAGCATATGCTGAAATTACTATATTGTCATGTTAGTGATAATGTAATTACCTTTGTTGGATGATGCAGTTTTAGATAACTAAAACTCGATCACTCGAACGCATCTACGAAATCATCGAAGCTATTTTAACATTATTCATTGATATCAAATTTTGAAGTTAGTCACAACAAGAGCACCGCGGTGCAACAAATTACGCCCGTATTTGCATATTTAATGATGAGAAAGTTAACTATGAAATTTGGTTAGAATATGTCAAGTAGAAGTAAAGTTGTCTCCCAGACACTGCAGTTTTTCATGAATGAAGACCTTAAAGTAGTCAGTTATGTGGCGTGACGTTGACTCATAGCGGACACGAGACGTCGAGTCAGACACCTTAGGACCGGTGATGACCGTCATCGCGCCCATCTCTAGGATGAGTCATCCAGACGCCGCGGAAAAGTACGAGTGCCGACAGCCGACTTTTTTTTCTATAAAACGAGTTTTTTTCCCCATCGGAACACTAACATTTAATTGAAAAGTGAAATACTATCACTGAAGCGAGACTGACCGATATGTTTTTAATCTAACCAATCACGAACGATCATGTCAGTTCATTGACGTAATTGCCTTCGAGTTTCGACACCACTTGATCTCAGCGTCTAATATATAAGTCGCGTATTTTTCAACATTTGCATCTATAGACGGAGTACTCAACGTTTCGTTTAAACTTATTCTATATTTTCAATCTTCGAAGTATATGGATATAAGAAACTTGTTCAATTCCGTATCAAGGATAGAACTAGATGTTGGTCTCTAACGAGAGTCAAGAGAAAGGCCCAGTTCGCTGATCGAATGCAGTCTCCTCAGTATAATACGGACGCTATACCCACTACATATGGGATTTTTTCATTTAATGACACATAACATGGAGCAGTGGTAGCACGCTCGCCAGTGCAACCAACCCCGTACCGATTCCTGTCTGAGGTCGATATGACGTATGAGTCCAGCTTCGTGATTGGTTACGTTTGTATTCCATGAATTCTCCAAATTCCGTTTCACCCTACTTGGACCTATTTTAAGGTATTAACAACATACATGTATCATTAAATAATTCTTTTGTACGATTTGAATTATAACGGGCTATATATTTGATGTATCTGGATAGGCTTTGACCACTGTCAGACATTTGTTCTACCAATGAAAATGGTGCATGATAATTATATCTCAAATAATTCGCTAGACTGCTATAAAATTATAGGTCCCGTGCCATATTAAAGTTTAGAAACTTCATGTTAAACTAACTGATGATATTTACCGGCCTTAATCAATAAAGTGGCCTCACTTTTTTTATGAAATTCTGTTATTTGGTCGCTGTATTTGCCAAACGTTCATTCCTACCAAGTTGATTGTGTTACCCAAAATAATTTAATTTCTAACTAAATCAAATGAAACTGTCGTATGAGCGATAAATTTCTTATGGTATAGATTTTTCTACTTTCGTTTTTGCGATGATTTCAAATGCAATTATTCTATAAACAAAGACATTTTATAACAACTAGAATACCGGTAATATTCGAATAGGTCTAGATTTTCGAAGAGGCAATGGATCTTTAAGCTTGAATTTAATGAGCGTAAATTTTCTATTCTTCAACTTCTATTCATATAACAGTCACGATTAACAGAGAAACCAATTCTTACCTGGCCAACATGTCCGTACGCAGTTGTATGAAAGTTAGGATTGCCAACTATCAAATTTGCACCGTTTTGGAAGAGACCTGATGCTAAAGAATAACCTATACAAATATAAGAATAGTATACCATGAAATAAGCTCACCTGTCTTGTGTTTTAATTGTAACACGAAAATAAAGTGTCTAACGTCCAAAACTAACTGACATCATATAAAGCATGTAAAAGTGTAATTCCATCAACCGCTAGCAATTTACTCGGATGTATCTGGTGGCGGAAGGATATGCACAAATATTAAACGTTTTATTCGCCGAAATAAGAATACTCTTAGGAATGTTTCATCCAGGTTGCCAAAACTGTAGCTGCCGCTAAAGAAATGACGTTACCACCCGGTTCACCTAAATCAAAATGCTTTTTCTTGGACTAAACAACTTTAAAATTGTTAAGCTGCAAAGCAAACGCATATTTCTTACTTCTCTCAATGGCGGGACTGTTGACTTTATGGGCGCCGCCATGTTTTAATCATGTGACCGCAAAACGTCCAAACGGCGGATTACTTGATACACCCGAGGTCTGTTTCGAAGAAATTAGCCGAAGCTGTTCGAATGAATTGTAAGACTGCAGTTTATTGTTATTCGTAAATTTGTATTGGAACTATAATTTTACCTACAGCCATTCTCTGACTGCTCCTATGTATCAATACATGCAGCATATTCAAATATGCCATGCGACAAACAAGATGTATAAAACATAAACAGTTATTGCAATTTCCCGTACTTACCGTAATATGTTGTACTTTCTTTATCAAAGGATAGCTTCTTAAGCCAGTCTTTTTTGTATGCCCTGTAGGCTCCTAGAAATCATTCATCAAAATAGAATAAGAATAATTATGCACAAGTGTATAGAAAAAAATCAAATCAAGCAGTTAAAATTTGCCCGCAAACCTATGTAAATATATCGTATTTCCCAGCTTTAAATTAATGAAATCTATTGACATTGCTTAGAAGTTATATTTTAAGTTATATTTGACCACCTGGCTTATCAAATGAAAATACTTTTCACTTGTCTTAATTCAATTGACGTGTTGCAATTTTGTTTTCTGTTCGTGCTTTATATGGCCCTATTTCGGAGGAGAAATTTTGGTAATTTTTGAGTTAATTCAACTGATATTGCTGTTTATATGTAGAGTTTGATCTTAAACGTATTGTACTGCAATTCATATTCTTCAGTCAATAATTGTTATTCTCTGAGTTTAAACAAATAGTAACAAAATCAAAATACATAAAGTAATGTTCAAAGGTGGTTTAAGAGATGCAAACCAGAGGAAACTTGGGGAAAACGACTTAGGTACAGATCGGTCTAGCCTTACACTTCCGGTAAGGCACGAATCTAATTATTTCTGTAACATTTCGAAGGTTCGATACGGCAGGTGCTATAAGCTAGTGTCACGTGACCTTTTTAAGTGATCCTCATTGTTTCCAAGAATGCGCTAATATCACCTACGAGGCCAAGATAAGAATATATAATTTTTGACCTGGTGCGCGGTTTGTTGTACATCATTTTAAGAAGGTTTCGGATAAGATCAAAACATTACACACATTTAGCAAAGCATTCAACCAGTTTCAATTGAAAATGTCATTATATTCATAAGGGAAATATTTAATAAATCTTTTGAAGTAATCTGAAACTGTGTAGTTATATGTACGTTTGGTAGCGGCTTGTTTTCTAAAACAAAGCCCCATGAACAAAGTATTTTATTTTACGAGATTAAAAAAATTGAATAGGTTATCAATGAAAGTTTGTTGCAAACTGTGATTGTAAAGTTAAGTTCAAGGTTAAGTTTTCTTTCATAATAATTGAAGCCAACCTTCAGCTCCAAACTGTTATACTTACCTCTATTGTTGTTAACACCCGGACCCCCTATTACTTCACTCATGCCATCCTGCGAACAGAAACAGTGAGAGTATATATTCTATATAATGTTGAATATTATGTCATTGCTATCTATAATGGCCCTTTCCAGTGTTATTCATTATCTTTCTTAAAATGTTGACAAACCAAAAACAGTATATGTCTTTGTACCTATGTAAAACGACACTCTTATCCTCAACATCATTCTTTATATGTTGACAGACTCGAAATACATCATACCTTACAAGACCAGCACAAGTTGTATAACCGCGTGATTTGATTGAGTCAGGTTAAATAAGAAGTCAATCAACACCCGTTTTATCACATATTGTGAATGGTCGATTTTTTAAAGAAGACAAGCAACAGATGTACTGTCATATAATCATTGTGAATGGTCAATTTGTAGAAATAAGACAAAAAACAGCTGTTTTGTCACATATTGTGAATGGTCAATTTGTAGAAATAAGACAAGCAACAGCTGCACTGTCATAAAACGTGAATGGTCTTTTTTTAGAAATAAGACAACCAACAGCTGTATTATCACATAATGTGAATGGTCAATTTGTAGAAATAAGACAAGCAACAGCTGTACTGTCATTAAATGTGAATGGTCTATTTGTAGAAATAAGACAAGCAACAGCTGTATTATCACATATTTTGAAAGATGAATTTGTAAAATTAAACAAGCAACAGCTGGACTGTCATATAATTGTTGTGAATGGCCAATTTGTAGAATTAGACAAGCAACAGCTGTATTATCACATATTGTGAATGG
>JAUMTR010001184.1:0-10202 GCA_032270685.1 Microctenopoma stevenorrisi | reverse complement strand
CAGGCCCACATCATCTACAACAAACACAACACCCCAAGTGTCCACAACGACCATTATGCTCACATCATCTACCACAAACCCAACACCTCGAGACTCCACGACCACCAGCAGGCCCACATCATCTACAACAAACACAACACCCCAAGTGTCCACAACGACCATTATGCTCACATCATCTACCACAAGCTCACCAAACACAACATCCACCCAGATCAAAACAACAACTCGTCCTGCTCCCGTCAAACGATCTCTACAAGACACCGAGACGTGCTATGGTATTTTCCAGCTCAGCAGTTTCCTGGTCTGCACCGATGATGCTTCCTCCTCCTCTTCCAATATTTGTGGGCTGGACTGCAGCAGTAAGTTTTCATCTGATTTGTGTTTTCACTGCCAGTAAAGGTTTGTGCAGAACAAAATTTGGCATGTGACCACTGGTGAATTCTTACACAAATTTTCACACAAAATGTACAACATTTTCTCTTGTGGCCTTAAACTACCAAACTTTCTATTTTCCAGAACTGCTTGATGACGACCTAAGTGATGACATTTCTTGCCTGTTGAGCATCATCCTTAATAAGTAAGTTCATGTTTAAACAGTATTACAGCGGAATCTCAGAGCCAGCAACATGAGCCAGTAAAATTCCTTCAGATATGTTTTATAAGATAAAAAATGTTCTTGATATCTTGAAATTTTACTTATCGTTATGTCGAGCATGACATAATGGTAATTTCAGATGTTTGACTACTAAGCATCATGTGCATCTTAACCTGTGATTCACAGATTTCTGCAGACACATATAAAAGTTTTTTTATAACAATTAGTAATTTTAAACATTATTAATTCTGCTTTGTTATTGAGATAATGACTCCGATATTTAATAGAGCATATTTTATTGTTCATATTTGGATCTGTAAGCAGAGTAGCCTTCATTTATCTATCTATGTGATTTGTAGACAGTTTAATTTAACCTTTCGTATATTTCCACAGTCAAGATGGATTTGCCGACGAGTTAAGAAGCCTGTAAGTTTGTTTGAATCTTCTGTTTTTGCTAATCTTGAAATCAACACTTTACTTCAGGGATTTTGCTTATTTCTGGGAAGTAATGTTGATCTCTTCTGTTTATTTGCAGGTACGGGACGATTTTTAGGCAGGAGTGCAAAGATGTAGAATACTCTGTGTACTTTCAAAACTGTAACTAACGTAGAAGAATTTAGTTGTGTAGGTTCTACTGGAAGAACTGAGCTCTTTTAGATGAATGGTCACTGATTGACGATAGTAATAAATTTAAGCATGTTGCACTTGTTGTGTGTGTATAAGTTCCACAATATGAGTCAATGGGTGAAATATTAAAAAATTAGAATGATTATATGTAATTTTTAATGAAAAAAGCAGCTAAATTGTGATAGTTTAGATTGAGAACAAAAGGATGATGCCAAGACAGGACAGTAAACATGAAGACGAATCTTTATTGCTTGATTATTACTGTGTCTACTTTTTTACAGCATTGTTAACAGGTTTGCAGCCACGGCAGCAAACGCTGTCTTGTTCTTTGCTGATACGACTCTGTTCTCATCTATTTTGATGAAACTGAACATTTAAGGACATATTCTTAGCGATTAGATTGACAAACAAACACTAACGGCGTTGTCCTTGTCCACTATCAATGAGCACAAAGCTCAGAGCTGACAGATCTCCAGCAGAGTGCGTGTGAGCGAGCCACTCTCCTTCTGTCCAGGTCACCTCCACAGGCAGCGCTGCTCCTGGTTCAGGAGTCTGCGCCTCATGTCTAGGGATGGGAATAAATAAGATTTTTACGATTCAGATTCCATTTTCGATTGTCTTTAGCAATTCTCCTATAAATTCTTGTTTTAAAGAAAGGAGAACACGCAGCAATCTCCTTGCTTCTTCTCAGAGGTGGACCCGAGGTAAAAGTCAGAAAGAGATGAACTGTCTATTATTACAGATCCATCCAGAGATCAAGTACAGCACACTTTGCTAACGCTGCCTCACATGATCTGAAGAGAAAACTAACTCGTACCTTTTCTTACATATTTTCAAGGGTGGGGGGGGGTGGGGGGTGGGGCTTGTCTATCTGTTACAAACAGGGTCACACAAGTTCACATCAAAGTGAGAAACAACTTCTTATATGGTGAATAATCACCTAGGAAAACACACTGCTAAGGCCTTGTTTAGCACATCGTCTCTACTTCACGATTAGCGTAGAACTTTGTTTGAACAAAATAGAAATTTGGGAGCAGCATGACTGCTCGGTGACGTCTGTCTGTTCTGGCCTCTGTGAAAGGAGAAGCTGCAGACAGCAGCGAGAACTGTCAGCATCTGAGCGGTCGTCTAAACGCAGTGCGCAGTAATAGCAGGGCCTTTCCGACAAACACATCCTTTAAAAACATTAAATTCTTAATACGGTCTTTTCGGCTTTGCTATTTAAGTTGCAAAGATTCTTGTTGAGTTCAGGTTTACACCAATGCAATCGGATCACAGAGGGATTACCTCAAAACATTCCTCATACCAGGTTGAAGTTTGCTTCCCCGTACGTAGCGTCTTACTGGAATAAGCTGCACTGTAGCCTCGTGCTTTTTAAAACATTAAAACCAATATTTGTAAGTAGGGTTATTTGTGCATGTGTGTGTGTGATGGTTTCACTGAACTCTAAATCACCTAGAAATAAGTTTTACCTCAAAAAAGCAACAGAAGTGGACCTTGTTGTCTCTGGACCCCAGGACCCTGGACCCCAGGACCCTGGACTCCAGGACCCTGGACTCCAGGACCCTGGACCCTCTGCTACTCGTTGTTTCCAGTTTATTTCATGAGACTAACAGTGACATGAAGCACTGCGGCTTTAATCAGACATATTTCACATACTGGCTCGACTGCAGCAGTCAAACTATTTAAAACCGATAAGACGAGATAAGCTGGCACCTTAGGTGTGTTTTTACTCCCACTGTTACGCGTATTTTCAACACAGCGAAAGCAAAACACAAAAAGATGTTTTTCGGAGGATGAATTAAATGTCCCTGCTGTGATTTCTGCAGAGTTCATAAACCTGTTGAGCCACATCTCTGAGCGTGATATGTGAAGTCACATTCTTCACATCCACCTGTGTTTCTGGGAACCGGAGGAGTGGCCTTTACCAAAGCAGAACAAAAGAGGTCCATTCCTGATGTGCAGCTCTGCAGGTACTATAAAGGCAGGCCACGTCTCTCAGAGTCAGAGGTGATCACTGGAGTCGACATGAAGCTGCTGGGGGTGTTTCTGCTGGCTGTGCTGGGCTGCGGTTTGGCTGAAGGGGCGATTGTGGCGAAGTGTGACCTGAGGAACCAGCTGTTGAGTGCAGTCGGATCACTGTCTGTGACAGGAAGACACAGGGTCCTGAGTGGCATCAACTTAGTGGCCAGGTGTAAGTAGTGCTCGTGACTTTTATGATGGATGCACTGAAGAAATCAGAACGATGAAAAGATGATGTTATGAAATCTACAGAAATAGTTGCAACATTGTTCATGTGAGAATTGGCAAATCTCCGCTGGTCCCTGCTGGAGATGAGAATCTTTAAGACGCCTCAAAATGTTTTGTTACACACAGAAGTTTTTAATGATAAGAAATGTGTCTTCCGTCATTGGACGTGGTTTTGATCGGATTTCCTTTTAATATACATAACTTCAGCTAATACTAATGTTTGTTTAGGCCTCGGTATGTAATGTAAATATTCCTCCACCTGTTTGTTCTGGTTGACATCTGCTTTTCTTTCACAAACATTTCTTTGTGTGTCCAAACCTTTGACTGGCAGAATACAATACTGAAAGTTTAGCTCGATGAAGTCACAAGATGAGTTATGAAGGTGGCCGTGCTATTTAGGAAGGACCGGGTTCATCCACAGAAAAGGTCCTCCTCACAGAAAGGGTCAGAGGTGACGCTTGGAGACAACTGACAGTCTCTTCTCTCCCGCACCCAGTTGTGTGTCACGCTGAGAAGTCAGCCGCCTTTAACACGAGCGCAGTGAAGCAGCTGGCCCCCGGGAAGGAAGACCATGAGCACAAAGGTGAGGGCCAGCCCCACTCGTGGGAGAACCAGTACAACAGTACGTTTGATCCGCCCGCTCCAGAGACGTGGACGCTTTACGGCATTTTCCAGCTGAGCAGCCGGCTCGCCTGCAACGACAGCGTGAATCCAACAGACAACAGATGTGGGATCCCCTGCAGCAGTGAGTTCCAGGCCTCCATTGTTGCCGAGCAGAAAATAACTCGCATCTTCAGCTTAAACCAGAACCCTCGTTTTCCTTTCAGAACTGCTTGATGACGACATCAGCGACGACATCAGCTGCCTGCTGTCGTTCTTCACCAGCAGGTAAGATCAGCACATCAGTGAAGGTGAGAGAGACGTTTGCTGCAGGTCTGGTCGCACCACGATCAGCAGGCATCGTCTGTGGTTCAGTAGCAACCTGAACTAAGCGAGCTGTGAATGCAAAGATTTCATTTAATCTAAGTCTCCTTTTATTTCCACAGCGCCTACAAAGCCTCCAACGACAACATCATGCAGGATCTGTTTAAAATGTACGTTTCACAAATGACGTAACCAACGACCACTTTCAAATGACTCGGGTAATGCTGATGTCCTTCTTTTCTTTCTAGGCTCCATCTCATCTTTGAACCAGGCTGCAGAAAAGTGGAAGGCTCAGAGTACTTTGCTGGGTGTCCTGCACCACCAGTTTAATGCATAAACTTCTGCCTTCTCTTTAAAACGCAGCCAGTGATTGTGACTATGATGAAGTGAATCATATTGGATTTGTTTCTTTTTCATTCCTGTAATTCCTAAATAAAATTTGTCCCATAGCAAAACCTTAATCTAAAGGCCTGATTCAGAAACAATAAAGGTGATCAATGAAACACTAGAAGTGTGTTTTATTACAGTGGTTACTGATCGTCTCAGACATTCGTTGACTGCATGGTTGAGTGTTTTAAATCCACATAAAGAAAATCTACGTATTTTTATGTAAACTACTAATTATCACGTCTGTGACAGTGTCTTAGCAGCAGACGTTCATGAACATTATTTATTCAACCTGTTTGCTGCGGTTCTGTGTGCAGCGGTTCGTTTCAGAAACTCAGCTTTCAGAAACTCTCTGTTTAAACTGTTAGCGTCAGATTGAGGGACAGCTTCTTTCCCAGAGTTATCACCCTAATAAACATACACAGATGAACCCGTTTACCCCGAACCACTGATCACCAGGGATAAGGTGCAAATATATTTATGTGATATTCAATTCACTCAAATATTCTGCTGCTACGTTAATGCTGATCTCGGGTATATATTGGTGTATATTATTGTTTTTCAAATTTCATGTTATTATTGTCTTTTGCCCCAAAGGGAGTCGACAGTAAAGGATACTCTGATCTATTCTGTTCTAAAATCCAAAAGAGCCGAACTTTCCATAATTAGTATGAACTTGATGAAAGAAAGAAAAGTACCGGTCTCCACTAACGAAGCTGAGCCTGCACCATGTGGACGAATGATTCGTGCACAGCAGATTCAATGTGGATCACAGACACAAACACACAAGTTCAACATGCTTCACTTTTTTTTGTCAGTGCTCGAGAGCAACAGCTCAGGTGACCTTCTGACACTGAACCATTTAAGGTTTACGACATTCAGAGAAGTACACGTGGGCCTGCACGGCTTCACACTTTTTCTCCATGACGGGCTTCATCCTGCTCAGAAACAAAAGAGAAAAAGTTTGAAGATGCCTGAAGAGAAACACAACAGGCTAATGAACAGATGACTTACACTCCTCCTTGGTCCTGCCAGGTCTTCGCCCCCAGGAGATATTTATCAAGAGAAACATTAATCATTACACTTTAAAGAGTTTCTCTCTGTGAACTGAACAGCAGCAGCTGCTGGTTTGACTCCTGCTGTGAACATGGTGAATGTGTCCTTGTTTCCTGTTGGACTGTGAACTAAACCTAGAGATGAAAAACAGCCGCGGTGTGTTGCAGGGTTTTTGTTATTTCACCTGTTGTTGTTGTGAATTTTTAAACGTATGTGTGATGAATTCCTGTGTCATGTGACGTTTGGTCTCCCGAGACTCTTCTGTGAAGAAGTTTAGAAACAAACTTTACCCGAGGCTGCAGGAGATCTTCAGCAGGCAACTGATGTCATCCTGGAGGTTCTCATCGTGCAAGTCTGGAAACACAAGACGTCTGGGTCTAGGTGGTGCGAACACATCACCTACATGGACGTTAAGGCTGGATGTCACATCATATTACATCGAGCATATTTTCATGCTCGTAGCTGTGATTTGACTTCCAGTGACCATGCTTCATGGAAGCAGCTTCTACGCTCTCGTATTCTGGTTGGAGTGGAGGTCAGGGAAGTTCTCTGCTTCACCTCTTTGCATCGGGTTCTAATGAAGGTCTCCACAAAAACAAAGTTCCACTCACTGCTGCAGGGCATCCCGCAGATGTTGGCTGATGGAGTTACACCGTCGTCACAGGCCTGGTGGCTGGCCAGCTGGAACACGACATGGAGAGTGCTCAGGGTGGGGACGGCTGTGAGGGGCCCATGGCGTTTCGTCGCCTGCGATGCTGGGGCCCGTGTGGGCCCGAGTGGTCTCCCTGCGGCCCACCGCCCTGCTTCCTGTGGTTCATCTGCTTCATCGCGGCGGTGTTAAAACCTGTGGCCATCTCTGCGTTATAGACAACTGAAAAAAAACAGACTTACAATCAGCTCAAACTGCTTCGTCCACACCTGGAGCCAGGAAAGAAGAACAGCAACGAGCAGGAGACAAAACACTGGGCAGCTTTGAAGGACCAGTAACTGCACACTGGAGGCATAAAGGTCTGAGGCTGAGGAAGCCTGCAGAGAGAAGGAGACGAGGAAGAAGGAGAGAGCAGACACAGACTTAATGACATGATGTGGCGGCGTATAAATGAGCAGAGACAGGTTCCTAATCTGAACCAAAGGGAATTCCTGTAGTTTAAAATAACTTTTAGAGTCATACATGTTGCATACATGAACTTTTTCATCAACCACAGGCCTCCTTGTTCGTCACGTAACATTAACAAGCAGCACTTGCACTTGGCCACTAAGTCGTCCACATCCGACACCTTCATCTTCTCCCTCATCAGCGGCTTGTTGATCGCATCTTTCAGCTGGTCCCTCAATTCACATTTGCTCACATGCTTCCCTTCCGCCAGACTCCAGCCCAGCACGGCCAGCACAAACACAGCAAGCATCTTCATCCTGACTCCAGCTACCGTCTCTGAAAATACCCGTCTTCATATTTATACCAGCTGCAGAAGCATTTGTTGGTAGAAACAGAGATCTGGATGTGACCAGTGCAGTGAGACGTCACGTTTAATTTGGGGTTTCAGAGTAGTTAAAAAGATCTGTTCACTTTAAAGCCTAACTAATCCACTTTTCTAGGAGGTTTGCAGTTTTCACATTTGTCCTGTTTGAAAGGTATAAGCCTGAAACCAGAGACGGTTTTCTCATATCCTGATTTCAGGGGATTTTGTGTCACTTAGTACAGATTGTGCCACACGTGACTTCTTCATTTTGCAGGACAAATGTGTCGTGTTACAACCAGCAAGAGTAATTATTAAGATCGGCACGATAGAAAACTTTGGAAGAACAAAGCGTTTTTTCAGCTTCAGTGGAAAAGTACCATGTAAGATGTTCGTTTTCATGTTCAGGCTGAACATAAATCTAACAGGGTTAGGGTTAGACATCTGTCTAAAAGACAGATTTTATTGCATTGAGTGCGTTATGAGCTCAGGTGATCGGTGAAGTTCGGTATGTTTTCATTATTAAATGAATATTATGTGATTTGTCTAGAACATGTTGACGTTATAGTGATACATCGCTGGTTGTAACATGAGGAGTCACACGTGCAACAATCTGGAATAACTGCTATCAAACTGCAGTTGCTTAAACAAAAGACCCTGAAAGGTTTGATGGTGGTGTGAAAACAGCACAAAGAACCTGCATTAGCTATGGAACAGTTTATTTCTTTGTGGAACTAATAAAGCATTTCTTATCTTTCATACGTGTTGTGATTTACTTAATAATGGTAAATGTTCTGCACTTATAAAGCGCTTTTCTACCTAGACTGGTCCTCAAAGCACTTTACACTGCTCCACCTCGACATATGACTGGAGGCGGGGAATCGAACCGAAACACCAATCTACCGAAAGAAATATGACAAACAAATCAAAAAAATAAATAACATAAACCTTAAATGGTTTAGTGTCAGAACGTCACTCGTTACTCTTGTCTCACACGAGCAGTGAAGCATGTTGAACTGGTTGTTTGTTTGTGTCGAGGATCCACATTGAGTTTCCCACTGTGGCCTGATGGAGAAATGCTTGATGCTTTCATGGTGACATAAGTAAAAGTCTGTGAAGCCGCTGAACCTTTCTTCCTAAGACGGAGAGCTGTTTTTGTTACTTAGATTAACATGAGTGATATGACGATATCTGCTGGTTGAGCAATTAAAAATCTCTTGTGGACGTGTGTGCTCAAACAAGTGCAGTGATATCAGGGGTTTCTCACCTTTTCCTCTAGCATCACCAGCAGGTGATAGTTTTCTCTTCTTGTTTAGATGAGGATGACTGTTGCTTCAAACCTTTTACTTCTTGTTTTGCAACCAGCTTGTCATCTTTTGATAGATTTCTCTGTAAACTTGCAGACAGAATGTTTCTGTGTTCTGCTCTTATCTTATCATTGTTATAACACAATGACACCTTATATAAAAGGCATTACTGCGGGTTTACTGCATTTAGATGTGTTTTTGCATGGCGACACGATATCTCAGTGGGCGGAGCAGGATAGACTTTAAATCTTTTCATCAGAATTTAGCATGCATGCTGTTAGTCCATAGATGGAGCCGTTGCTCTAAAAATGGCCTTCTTAACTATCATTTTCAAGGAGACTATCATTTCTCAGAAGTTTTGCAGAACTTTTGATTTATATGGATTATTTTACTTCATACAAGAGTTGTGACAGAAATCAATATAAATAAATAAATATAATAATTATACCTCTTTCAACTTCTGTCTCTTGGCAGACACTGACACCCCATGGTAGCACAGACACAGGTCTAGCAGCTGTCCAAACAACAATTTCCCCAAGGGAGAGCAAGCTGACAGTCTTGGTTGGACCCGGGAGAAGACAAGAGCAACTGCCCTCTTTCATTCTTTCACATAATGGTAGGATCTCTTGTAGCTCTCTGCAAAGCATTGGCTCTTAGAGACAACTACCTTACAAACGACAATTCACTAGTAGGGTTCCATCAATAACAGCAAGTCGTCCACACTGTCTTTAGTCATTCAGACATAAGACTGGTGTTCAGTTCATTGCTCTTTGGCTGCACGGGTAAATAGTTACACTACTTTTACTATTTGCTGTAAGTACATTTTCTCTTCTTCAACTGAGAACATGCAGTCAAGCAGCTCACTGCTCAGTAAAACTAGATGCTAACTGGACATTAACGTTCACCTAAATATGGACATTGCATAATTAGTCTGCTAATATTCAGCAGTAATGTAACAACAACATAACGTTGTTCATTGGTGATGTTAACTTGCAGAGACAGTAATTTGTGAGTCTTCGTCAAAAAACTCTTTCTTCAAAGATTCTTCAGCAGGGGTTTTTGTCATTTGACTTAACTAATCTACATTTACAATGACAGTAACTTTTATTAAGTGGAAAAAGTGATTTGAAACAAGGCTCAACATATGACAGTTACAGTACATTTGATGCAGACATATGCTTTACTGATGCCCAACAAGCAAACTAAATTAATAAAACTAGTTCAAGCCAAGCAATAGCTCCGACAAGCCAAAACATTCCATCAGATATGACAGTCACAACCATCTGAATGTCATTTAAACGAGAAGAAACGGTCTAAAACAGCAGAAATCAATACCTGGTAAAGTCAGAGAAACTTCCGTTAAACTTACCAAAGATGCTCATCATTTGAAAACAAAGTCCATCCTCTCGTTAAGTTTAAGTAAAACTCTGTCCAAGTTGCGTATTTAACATCAGCCAGCTTAACATCAGCCAGCTTAACATCAGACAGCTTAACATCAGCCAGCTTAACATCAGCCAGCTTAACTCCAGCCAGCTTAACATCAGACAGCTTAACATCAGCCAGCTTAACTCCAGACAGCTTAACTCCAGACAGCTTAAC
>JAUMTR010001013.1:0-10232 GCA_032270685.1 Microctenopoma stevenorrisi | reverse complement strand
TACATACTCCGGCGCAATATAGCCTTTGTGTGCTGACGTGCCGTAAAACCCCATTTCACTCACTCACTCACTCACTCAAAATATCAACCATAAACCTATTGTTTCCTAAAAGTAAGAATCTCTGTAGCAAGTCAAACTCCGAAGATATTCATTAATATCTAATAATTTTTACATTTCCAGAAATTTATAACAGATTTTGCAATCATTTTCTCAATCTTGTTTGTAGAAAAAAGCTTCTAACAATGTTTTCTCTGAAGTCGTCATTTGATTAAAAATGAAACTGATTAGTTTTTTCATTAATAATAAATATGGACTTAACTGCAGTCAGTATCATCACATAAATGGCAGTCATAGATAAAGAAATAAGCTTTCTTATGATGTTAGTTATAAATGTGTAGAGTTTTAAAGGAGAGAAGTCCTTTTTGCAACAAATTTGTAAACTGTGGATATGATATTATAAGGGTCCATGTGTAACTGTTTACCTCTGTGTTCTTTATCTGTGATTCCGTATAGTTATTATCAATAAGCAAAGTTAGAACATTACCACAGTATTGGAATCTTTTTACATGAAACTATAATACTGTTCTTCATTACTATACTTGCGGGGAGACTGTGAATGTGGTTTCGAAAGGGAAAACGCTGAACGTTTTCTATTTCAGAGTCAACTGAATATTATTCAAATGCACGTCCTCAACTCTTCGGGCCACACACAGGTTTTATCCACTTAACGTTTAGTTACTTTTATTTGGCTCAACTGACTTAAATGACGATGATAATTTGCAATTTTTTACAGCAGTTCATTCGTACATTAAAGATACCAACAGATTTGCAGCTTCTCCTGTATCAAAACAGCACTGAGAAAATAAAAACGTACATTTATCATTTCTTATGTTAAGAAATATCTTAACATTCTTCTTTCCTATCTTTTTCTTATGAACTGTCTCCTTTCTTGTCGTTTTTTTCTCTCTCCACGAAACAATTAAAAAAAACAACTCTGATAGTTGTATTGCCATTAATATTAATTGCTTTTGTATTCTAATACATGTAGCCTGAAATAACTTGTATAACCATCTGCAAGGTTTTTAACTATCAACTAACCAAAAGGGGAGGGCCGTAGCTAATGTTGCTGATATATTTGTAATCCTGTATATAGAGCAATAAAATATGTTTAAACCATTATAACTCACATGAGTATAGCTCACATACGCTTGAAGTAAGAACTAGTACCGTAGCTTGGTAATTACATTGACACACACAAAACAATACTTTCTTGTGAGCATGACCCACGCTCACTATCTCCGGCAGACTACTAAACGTATTTTAAAAGAGTGAAATAAATAGATAAACGATATAGTAAGTAATAAAATAACAAGGAGATAGGCTGAGAGAATAGGAGAGAGAGTGAGAGAGAGGGAGAAAGAGAGGGAGAAAAAAGTGGAATGAGAGATGTTTATTAAGGATGAAAAGTGATCCTACTGACTCACAAGAGCAATCATAAGATAGATAAATTGAAACATATTCAGTTTCAATTCAAACTTGTACAAACTATTAGTTTTCATGTACGGTAGTCAGATAGACAAAGAGAAGAGAATAGAAAGAATAAAGACAGGAGACTGGAGATACATGTACATAGGATAAATAAGAGATGAGATAAAGACACGCACAGACAGACAGACATACTAGTATTTAGATGAAGCTATATTGATATTGCGGTTAACTAACTCATGCCCTAAGTGCACCAAGCGTAACTTTAATTCTGAAATTATTTGTTAACATAGTAATGACATACCAGACTATTGCAATTTCATATATTCTGACCTGGTTAAGTGAACCCCCTTTCTTTTATGATAAAATTCACATGGTATATTGATTTAAGTCATAGATATCCTTCCAATGAATGGGTTATTCAGTTAGTATAAAGGAGTACTTGCTTTCTCTATCAAAGTAAAGTATGCCAGCCTAACAGAAATACGGCGGTCATAACACTTACGAATTTTTTGCAGAGTTACCGCTGCCTCAAGCTGTTGTAAAGTTGTTCCGATATTTACACGCTAAAACATAAGTAGTTGACATTAGTGAAACGGTTTCTATGTTTACAAATTTCGTATGATAATTCTTACGTTTTTCTTAGGCGTACACACATTGGTGAAATGGGCCCCAGGTTGACTATTTGATTCTGTTTAAGTTTATAATCAGATGTATGGAAGTTACATGATTGGAAACTACAGAGGAAATCAATACTAAGAAACACTTCATTGTTATACTTCAAAAATTATGTTTAAATTACTATTGTAATTACTACTATTGTATGTACCATAAAGTGTATAAAGTTATCCCCACCCCAACATGCCCCAGCACACACACACACACGCACGCACACACACACGCACGCACGCACACACACACACACACACACACACACACACCTCATCAATTATGAACATTTACAGTGTTGTCCTTGGGTCCAAATGGGCCTCATTTCAAATGCAGAAAGTGATTGCTTCGTCACCACCAAGAACCTGCTTCTGTTAAGACATCTCAGCATTGAAAAAATGTAGTTTCAATCCATTTTTACATACAAATGACAGTGTAATAAAATAAAGACTTAATTTAATTTCTTTTTATTTCAGATTTCCCAAGACAGATTATACGTATGCTTACAGGTAACACTTCATAACACTGTCATTGTCCACCTGTACATAAAAATTGAGAGTAATTTTAACATGTTCCACTAGCATATTCTGCCTTCTAAGAGTAGAAGACTTTCATTTCAATTAAGTGATATGTATCTTAATTGTTTGCAAACTTTTCTAGAAATATGAAAAGATCAGTAACCATGGCTTAATATTTGCATACAATGTAAATCAAGCTTACCGAAATAAGTTACTACTAAAGGGAACCTCAGTGAGCCATAGCATGAAGTTCTCTTCTGTGTCATTGGAAGTATTTACTACTGAAAATTCCCTTATGTTATGAACCCATCTATAGTGAATGATGGAAGTATTTACTACTGAAAATTCCCTTATGTTATGGACTCGTCTATAGGGAAAGATGGAAGTATTTTCGACTGAAAATACCCTTATGTTATGGTCCCATCTATAGGGAAGTATTTACTACTGAAAATTCCCTTGTTATGGACTCACCTCTAGAGGAAGATGGAAGTATTTACTTCCTGAAAATTCCCTTATGTTATGGACTCATCTATAGGGAAAGATGGAAAAGTTAACAAAAAGTTTTTAGCAAATAAGATCATGGCACTTAGAACTACTTCAGGTATAACTTGTGTGTGTGTGAATTTAATATGGTATTCAATGATCTTGAGTAGTGAATATTACAGTAGAACAAGAGTACTAGAATTGATTTGTGCCTAGACATATTAAACATTTAAGACTTTATACATTTGAGTAGCAATGCCTATTACCAGGTTCATTAATTGTTTGCGCATTAAATCATGTATTGCACATATGAAAATATGTCATTAACCAAAAGTTCCTGTAATGTAACTGGAAATGCAAAATTGAGCTTCTTACATGCCTCTATAACAAATTGCAATAAAGTAACAAAAGTGCAAAACTTTAGAAAACTAAAAATGTTGCTTACATATATTTTTAGCTCACCTGAGCTATTGTGAACGGACTTTGTCTGTCGTCCATCCGTCCCTCTGTCCGTCAATATTTGCTTTAAACGACATCTCCTGCTAAATGGCTTGGCCAATTGTAATAAAACTTTACAGAAATGTTCCTAGGGTGGTCCGCTTTCTTCTTTCATATATACAAAATGAAAACTTAAAAAATCTTCTCCGAAACTAATGGCCAGATTGGAAAATAATTTGGCACAGATGTTCCTTGAGTTACCCTCTACAAAGATTGTTCAAATTATTTTGATCTGTAAAAAAGCATGGCCGCCATGGGGCAGAGTCAGTTTTCATCTCCAAGACAAAGCTGACAGATTGGAAATTAAATTGGCATAAATGTTCCTTGAATGACCCTCTAAAAGACTGTTCAAATTATTTTGATCAGTAAAAAAAACATGGCTTCCAGGGGTTAAGGCTATCATGTTCAGGTGAGCGCCTCTAGGGCCATCATGGCCCTCTTGTTTCACATTTATTAGCTCTACTGGCCAAAGGCCTATATTGCTACGCGGCAAAGTTTACAGAATAAAACTAACTGTTGCCTTGAAGATAAAATTTAGGTTTTTTATTAGTCAATGTTTTTAGTTTCATGCAGCTTCCAATTCTAGACAGGTGTTTGATAGACTTTTTTCACTAAAATGTGGATCTACGTTTTTGGCGCATGCATGGTTATCAATAATTTACCATAGCGTGGTTATTTGGTCAACGCCATACATTAAACGTAGCTGAATGAAATTTCCAGCTTTCATCTTCTTTTATTGTTGTATCATGTGATAAAAAGAATATCAGATTCGTTTTCACTTATTATATAAAATTTTATTAGACTCGTCTTGGAACCTTTATTAAGCTCGCCAGAGGCTTGCTTAATAAAGATTCCTGGACTCGTCTAATAAAATCTTATATAAAGTGAAAACTATCAGATATCCTCTATGTAAGTCTCATTCATCAAAGTTCAGAGGAAGAGAGTTAAGTGGGAAAATTATGTAAATAGAAGTTTAAACCATGAATGTACATGTACTGACTTGGTTTGTTATTTTATGATATTTAATAAAACTGTTAGGGTATTAATTTAAATGAATGAATTTATACACTGCATGTGTTTCAAGCCAAATTGCTCACATTATCCTTTCAGTGTCAGCTTTTATTTCATAGAAAATATTAAGCCTGTAATGGCATTATTTTAATGATTATTTAGCAAGCCATTTTTCATTTTTACAGTACCAGACGGCCAAACATGTCTAGGTACCCATTGTGGTACCGTGGCTCCAGAGAAGTGATAACGTACGAAACAGGTATTAAAGTATTGATACTATACAAAAGTTTGGTTGTTTTCTTTATCAATTTCTTTTAGCTGTTGAACAGCATCCAATATCTCTCTCTCTCTCTCTCTCTCTCTCTCTCTTGTCTATCTCCTCCAGTTTATGTAACTGCACTTTACTTTCTCTTTCTCCGTTTTCTTTCTTTCTTCTGTGATTTAGCAGTGATTAATGATCAAACTATAAATGAGTCTCTGAAGCTCTAAAAACAAGTTCGACCTTCTCTGTTCATGTTTGCACCACGACTGACAATCATACCATGTAGGCAATGCCTCACGTGACACAAAAGCCAGCCAGAGTTATCACATGCTTAATTTAGATAACACATTCTACAAAGACCACAAAACCTATAGCCAATGGTCAGAGAACACCAAATTAAGATAAATGAATTAATCAAATAAATAAATAAATAAATTTAGATAAAAACAGCATAAATTAACCCGATTAATCGGATCCAATTCAGATTTAAAATATATATAAACTGAGAAATCTGACCCTGTATTATATTTTTTATTATTGTATTGTATTGTAGTGAAGGCTGCTGCTGCTGCTGCTGCTGCTGCTGCTGCTGCTGCTGCTGAAATCAATGATCAAAGGTACAGAAAAATATTAATAACCTCTTGTTGTATTGTCATTTGATAAAAAGAATCATATGCTGCTGCTGCTGCTCCGGCTCCTGACATCAATGATCAAAGGTACAGAAAAATATTAATAAGCTCTTGTTGTATTGTCATTTGATAAAAAGAATCATATACTCGTTTTCAATTTATATAAACTTTTATTAAAACTAGTTCATAACCATGTTACTGAGCTCACCAAAGGCTCATTTGATAAAAATTTCCTGAACTCATTTTATAAAAGTTGATATATGACAACCTGTGTAGGATCCGCTATTGCATTGAAGTAAAGACTGGTCTATGAAAAGTTGTGAACCTTAACAACATAATGAATATTTACCAAGTAATGGAATTGAGATATATTTTAGCTCTTAACAATTTTACATTTTACAGTTTACATATACAACAATATTATATGTACTGCAGTTTGATAAAGTTTCTCACATTGTGATACTCAGATGTGCACTGTGTATTTATAAAATGCTACATAGAAAAGGACCTGCTAAATTATACCAATGATAAAGATTACTCTGTAGATAAAAATACTGTCATGTTAAATTATCAGTCCATCATTGTCTTTTAAAACTCTGAAATGACTGTTTTGATGTAAGCATTTAAAACATATGTTTTTGACTATATTGCTGGTTAGTTTTTACGTATACATGGCAATATACTTTTGTTTGAAAATTCCCTTGTAGTTAAATATAATCAACTGAAGGTATCAACATTCAAAAGCATGTCTTTTCAGAACACAAAAGAAATGCAGAATCTGCAGGATGTTGCTGCTTCTGTTAATGATGACAGTGTTAACAGGTAACTTTTTTATATGTATGATTGTTCTCTACAGAATTTCTCAATGCTTTGTACTCGTTTTAGCTCACCTGAGCCAGAGACTCATGCTGGGCTATTGTGACTGGTTATTGTCTGTCGTCCGTTCGTCATCCATCAGATTTTAGTCAAGATTTAAAAGCATAGCCAATTTTATTAAACCTTTACAGAAATGTTCTTTAGGTGGTCAAAAATTTCAGAATCAGAATTTTTGAAACCTTAAATAATCTGCTTCTTTAAACAATTGGTCAGTAACAGCCCGATTAGCTCAAGTGGTAAAGCGTCCGCTTTCAGTGCGGGAAATGCAGGTTCTATCCCTGGCCGGGTCATACCAAAGACTTTAATAATGGTAGTAACAGCTTCCCTCCTTGACGCTCAGGATTAAGGGTTAGCATTACGACTGGTTTGTCAGTGTCAGGATAAAGTGACCGGCCATGGTTCAGCCATATCAGTGCTATACACTGGGCACGTTAAAGAACCAAAGAACTCGTTTAAGAACCAAAAGAGTTCTGTGTATCCGCTTCCCTCTCTCTGGGAAGTCCATTAGCTCTAGCTAGCAGAAAGTGACGTAAATCAAACAAACAAACAAATAAACAAGTGGTCAGATTTGAAAATAATTTGGTAGGTTGCTTGATTGACCCCCTACAAATATTGTTCAAATTCTTTTTTATGAATAAAACCATCATGGCTGCCAGGTAGCAGTCAGTTTTCTTCTTCTGTATAATCTTCTCCAAATTTAGTGACCCAATTTGAAAATGAATGACATAAATATTCCTTGGGTGACATCATTAATTAATCTGAAAACATAAATGCTAGATCTAAGATAGTAGCAAATATATATTTATATTGGGGAATCTTTTCCCTGTTAAAATAAAATTAAATGGCTGCCATCTCCAGGTGAGGGCCCTAGGGGCCATCATGACCCTTGTAGTTAATTTTTTGGCTAGAGTTATCACTAATCACCTTTGTTTTATATTTATGATGTTGATCAAAACATATTGTGTAAGTTACAATGCATTGTACTTCTGATAACTTTCAAACAAAATGTAGCTTATTAGCTCAACTGAGCATAAAGACTGAGGGGAGGCAATATGATGGATGGGCCTGTGCAGCATCCATCGTATACCGTACGCCATACTGTGTATGTCATATGTCATACATCCACGGTTTGTTTAAACATCTTCTCAGAAACAAGTGAAATTTAAGTTGATGACACTTGACTGGAATGTTCCTGGGATGGTCCCCTTTCAAAAATTTTCAAAGAATTTCATTCCATGAAGAACTCTGGTTGCCATGGCAACGGAAGAGAAAAACTTTACCAATCTTTTGAAAAAACTGCTGGTCCAATATTGACATAATTTCACAGAAATGATCCTTTGGTGGACCTCAACCAAAATTGTTCAATGAATGTTATATGTTAAAAAACGTGGCTGCCAAGGGCGGGGCCAGTTTTCTTTATATATCTATATATAGAAAACTTTGAAAATCTACATATCAAAAACTGCTGGTTCATTTTCAACATAATTTCAAAGAAATGATGCTTGGTTGGACCTCTTCGAAGGTTGTTCAAAGAAAAATATGTCCAAAAAAATGGCCCTCAGGGGCGGGTCCAGTTTTCCTTATGAAGCTATATAGAAAACTTCAACAATCTTCTCTGAAACTACTGGTTCAATTTCAAATCAATTTCAGGAAAATGATCCTTGGTTACACTTTTACAAAAATTGTTCAAAGAATTGATTGCATGCAGAATTCTAGTTGCCATTCTCAAAAACTAGAGACCAGATTTGAAAATTATTTGGTGTTAGTGTTCCTTGAAGTAGTGGACCTCTACAAAAAATGTTCAAAATTATTTGGATTGGGTAAAAACATAGCCAGAGCCAGTCTCCTTATATGGAGATATTCAGGTGAGCGATTACAGGACCATCATGGACCTCCTGTAATTGGTGTTATAATGATAATTAGCAAATTGAATATTGGCTCTTGAGTGCAAAAATTCACATTTCCAGTCTTCTTATATTTCATCCTTATCTTAAACATATGTGTGCAAAATGACAAAAAGCATGTTTTCTGATTCTGTATATATTGTTTCAGATTATTACTTCTGTCAAAAAAGAGGTCAGGAGCTATCAAGCCAGGTATGACAAAGTTTTTAGATTCAAACAGTCTATTCAATTAGTATAGAGAACACCTCGTGTCCTGGGTTGGCAGACCTATTTCAACAGATGCCTATTTTAAGCTGTAGTTCTAGTTACAGGCACTGTGATAAACTGATAAATGATGGTAACATTATGGTAAGATGTCTCTATTGAATGTTTTAAGAGATGACAGAGTGGCCGGCTGTCTGTAGTTAAAGTTTACCTATTGAAACAAATTGGTGTGTAGGAAACCTTTATAGAGACCTAGCCTTAGATTTCTTTTGGTTTGCATAGCATTTCAAGCGTTATGTATCCAGCGACATCATCCGCATTATAATCTTTGTCACACACTTAGTTTACCCACAATAACTTCCCAAAGGAAGCATGGATTTCAATGAACTTTGGCATAAAGATATATCGTCATAAAATACAGGGCAAGTTCCATATGGGGTATTGTCCACTAAATGAGGTATTGAGTTTAGAGCCATTTTCAACTGTTTTTTCCAACTTTTACTTTTTGAAGAGATACATTGATTGGATACTGATTTGGTAATCATAATAAAATCCAGGTCAAGTTCGATATTTGTCACGGTCCACTAAATTACATCCAAGTTATTGGCCTTTTTTAACTTGGTTTGTACCTAATGTAAAGATGAAGGCTCGGATTGCTTTGGGTACACCTTGGTAAAGGACACTGTTAAAGAAAATACAAAATGATAAACTGTTTCTTTCAGATTACTAGACTGAATATGATGATTTATGAATTAATCAAATATCTGGACATTGTACAAGAAATTTTAAGAACTAAATTCAGATGAAAAAACCAGTTACAAAGCTTTGAAAAAAGATGTCTGCAGGAAACCTTGCAAAGGATTCATATAGAATTAATTTAAATATGGTTAAATGCAAGATGTAGGAAGGAACATTTATTACCACTATATCACCATTACCAATATCTCCTACATAATGCACCATTGCGGAAATTGTTAGAAGACTATTTAGTTTAAAAGAAAAGGTAACCCAAAATTTGAATGCATCTTGAATTGCAGTTTATGCTAAAAGAATTAACAGTGAAAGAATTTGAGAATCTGTCTAAAATGAAAAACTGTAAGGATTTTAGAATTATAAAAAAGTGGAAGCTCATTTACTTAAATACAAATAAGCTAAACTTTGTCCAGAAATTGGTACTAAAAAGGCGGATAATTTTTTATAAATGAACTAAATGTTTTATCATTTCTATAAACTGATATCAAAATCCAAAGTATCTTAAAAACAAGACAAAAACGAACATGAAGAAATATTTAGTAATGATATAATTTTCTGATGATATAAATATAGGAGGGTGGGAGTGACATCACAAACTTCAAAATTTCCACCCCAATAATCCACAATTTTATTGTAAATTGATAAGTATTATCTTGCTGCAAATCCATTTTCAAATTTATTGTATATTTCATTTTTAAGCTCATCTGATTTTTTGAAAAAAAAAGATAAGCTATTGTCGTGACCTGATCGTTCTTGGTTGTTGCAGCTCAAGGTTAAGTTTTATGTTTAGGTCCACTTTTCTCCTAATTGGTCAAAGCTATTGCTTTTAAACTTGCAACACTTATTAACCATCATGACCTGACTATGTAGGACAAGGGTCATAACTCTAGCTGGTATTTTGCATGAGTTATGGGCCTTTTTGGACTTAGAAAAACACTGT
>JAUMTR010000864.1:0-10252 GCA_032270685.1 Microctenopoma stevenorrisi | reverse complement strand
CCGTTATTAAACCTCTTTCCCTTGAACCCCTCTGTGTTCCGAGTGCTATTGGGTCCGTTACCTCAAACCCCCTGACACACGGTGATTAATTCTCTGACTGAAATTGTATATATTATCTCCTAAAAGAGGTTCTTGTTAAGAGGACAGCCGTGAGCACACCAGGCCTTGTCAGAGTCACCTGTAGCACCAGCTGTCTTCTGACTAAGCCTCAAACTGCCTACATGTTGTACCAGGACAGATGTAAATACTGGCTTGCTAGTGTGTTTGTTAATAACTCCTCAAAAAACAGCTTCGCTTGTGCTGTTGAAGACATTGAGTATCTGCATTCTTCTGACATCTGTGAGTATGATCCAACTTTTATGATGTAAGTGATGTCTGTTAATAACAAATGTAATACATGATAATGCACTTTCAGTCTTTATATTCTGGGTACAGTTAACTTATTGAATGTAGTCACAGGACAATTAGCAACAACAAAATCATTTAAATATGAATACAAATTATTAAAAATAACTTTTAAAGCTACTTTTGGTGTTTTCTATATTACAGGTGTAAAAGATAAGACCTGCTGGACTGTGAATTATGTGAGCAGAAGAATCTGTGCTCTGGAAGCTTTTTCAGTGAACATTTCAAGTGAATACTCGCATCCTGAGAACCAACAGCCAGATGCAAAATCCTGGTATAAAGAGATAGGCGGTGGCACACAAGGTGAGAAGCTGACTGGGGATGATGAGTATCATGATCACGAGAATCACCATATCCTGACACTCAATAACCTGAAGACGAACCACTCGGCAGAATATTCCTTCAGACTTCAGGAAGATAATACATGTCAATGGTCTGAACTCCCGGGAGTAACGTTGGTCATCACAGGTAACAATAAAAAAGAGAAGTTTAATTGTAGCTTCCAGTGTTAGCAGCCAGGATAATTTATTCAATACAGAAATGTCTGTTCAATGTTGTTTAGTCTCTTCAATATGACAATAAGTGTAGCAATTAAATATGTTTTAGCATTTTCTGAACGGTCTCATCATTGTTAGGCCTGGAAGTCAAGTTTAGTCCTTGTGCAGTGGTGACAGAGGGCGACAGAGTCAAACTGACCTGCAGCACCAGCTGTCCTCTGACAACACAAACTACATTTGGTACATGAACGGTCAACTTCTGCCAGAGAACCAAAACAAACACCTGGTTCTAGACCTGGTCAGCACTCAACATGCAGGAAACTACTCGTGTGGTGTTAAAACCAACAAAAAGAAACTCCACAGAGAAGACTCTCACTGTCCAAAGTAACAAGATATTCTGCAGCAGTAGCTGCCGGAGTTACAGCTATTCTCCTGGTTAAAATAACCCTGACTCTCTTCTGCTGCATAAGGTGAGCAAAACTCAGCTTTGTTTCAAAATCAAATCATTTACTTTTATCTTTTCTTACAACCAGGAATAAGAACCTACAGCCTGTCTTCTAGAGCTGAAACATCAGACAAAACCAACGAGGTAAAGACGGAGAGAGGACAACATAACATATCCAACCTCTTATCACCTGCAATGAACTTTTATTATACACAGTCGAGTTATACTGTAGTACGAGTAAATGTTTTAGTACATTATAGTCATTTGTCTTGTTTTTTCTTAGCTAAAAACTGGACCCGTCAATGACACTACCTCATTTCACCAAACTGAACACGATGATCTGCACTACAGCCAAGTGCACTTCTCCAAGAGCAACACGGATCCTACTTGTTCCACCATTCAGCCACATCAGTCCAGAGACCAGGAGCAAGTCCTTTATGCTGCTGTCAACTTCAGAAACGATCCGAGTTTGGAGTGAGAAGGAGTAGAAGTACGCTGCAACACAATCACTTTTTCCACACACACAAAATGCAGGTGTAGTGCATAAATGCAAGTAAATGTTCCTTTTTCCTTCCTATGAACACATTTTCTCTGGTTTGTTAGAGTTCTACCTGTATAAAAGACAGGAAACTGGGCTCCATATTTACATGCTCCTTTTGCTAAATAAACACTGACACTGTGAAGTAGTTGTGTGCTTTTTATGCCACTTATCTTAAATATCCATTTTGTGCCAATTGGTTGATGTAACTGTAAGGCTGTAATCGGCTTACATAACTAAAGAGGTTTGTGTTTTTTTTTTTTTTAATATGAAAGCATGTTTTCACCCCCTGTTACAAATGAAGACAATTATTTAACCAGGTACTATAGTCACTCAAATAACTTTTAAATTTGTCCCTCATTGCTGAAATCTGTCAAATGCCGGTAACTCTACCTTCAAGCTGATATACAAACTCTGACACAATTGCCACCTCCTTGTGCTTTAAGAAGGGCCACCAGATTTCCTGTCGTCTACCACCTGTTCCTTTGTTCTACTGATGTGAGCTTGAGCTGGTTGAGTTCACACTAGTCCACAAAGTTGTTTACCACTCCCTGGTACTCCGTCTCCACCCTGAATAAACCCTACAACAGCAGATCATCAGAGAACTTCTAAGTTAAACCCAAGTCTGAAGTGTACACGATGAAAAGGAACAGAGACAGAATCGTCTCCTGTGGAGCACCTTTGCTGCAGACCACAGTTCTGTGAGCGGCAGTGAGTTACAGAGTCTAACTGCTGTCGGGATGAAAGATCTGCGAAAGCGCTCCTTCCCACAGCGAGGGTGTATTAGTCTCTAACTGAAGGAGCTGCTCAGCGCACTCACAGACTCACGGAGAGGGTGATGTGGGTTGTTCATGATGGATGTCAGCATTGCTAACATCCTCCTCTCGCCCACCACAAACAAAGAGGACACCCCAGCACAGAACTAGGGCCACCAGTTTGTCTATTTTGCTCCAGTCACTGTCATAGAAAACATAGAAAAAAGCGAATGCTACCACAGTATCAAGGATGTCCTATTAAGATTGTCCACCTGCAGACTCAGAAAGACCTTAGTCTCCCCAGCAGGTGGTGTCAACTCTGGCCCTTCCTGTACAGGAAGGTCTGTGTATGTAGTCCAATCCAGTATCTAACAGTAGTGAATAACCTTAGTGAACAGATATTAAGTCTAACTTAGTTTTCTTCTTCCTTGTTTTCAACCATAGATTAAGCAGAGAGTACTTTCTTTTGTTTGCGTCACTTCCAGCAGCTTAAGGTGGAAAACACCTAATGTTAAAAAGACAGTGATGTAATTAGCTTTTTTTCTGTTGCATTAAGAGTCAAAGTAGACGTATCACAAACTACACCAGGGAAAAGCGTGAGAGTCAGAAAACATGACATTAATGCTTTCTAAGAAACATCCAACACCCCCACGTGTGGTTTTATTTTACTTTGAAGCAGCATAAGCTTTATAATGTGTTTTCTTTAAATAATAATCACAGAATGTGGAAGGAAGTGATGGTGACGCAAGTGAAGTTACAATTACACATTTACATGCAACGTCTCAACCACCAACAGTCTTCTTCAGCCTGTTGTTCGTCAGTGAGCTGCTGTGATTTGAACTTTTTTTCTTATTTTATTTTGTATGAGTTGTTGGTGCAGCTATAGTTATAAAAAAATACTTCTGACAGAAATGACTACAGCAGCTGTGTTGGTGGCAGGATATATGTTTATGGGTTCACTGGACAGACTGTTCTCATCAGGTATGAAGGATTGTTTATCTCTATTTATTTAACTTACTGGTTTTACCGATAACTTGTAGTGTACCAGTTCACTAATAAAAACTTCTATTCAAGGAGTTAATGGACAAAGAAAGATTTGCGCCTTGAAAGGTTTACCACTGGATCGGCCCTGCAATGCTAAAAATCCCACTTTAAGCAACAAGTGGTTCACTGTCAACTGGAACAGATCTATGATGGTTCATAATGAGGTATCTGCAGATGGTCTACGTGTAACGTACATGTCTGAGGAGACTCAGACGTTTATTGCTGTGGAGAGAATGTGGAACTGTGCAGGCAAAATGCAATTCAGCTCAATGACCTGCAGGTAAAAGTGATTCCTGCCACAGAGAATCAGAAAGTAACCCTGATGTGCAGCACCAGCTGTCCTCTGACTGAAAGCCCTGCAGCGTACATCTGGTACAAGAACAGAGAGTTTCTCTATGAGGACTGGTCTCCCTGGTACCAAGAGCTGATCAGCAGCGATGAAGCAGCCACATACTCCTGTGCTGTCAAAGGCTACGAGGAGCTCAGAGTCCCTGAAGTCTCAGTGGGTAAGTTCCTAGTGTGAAATACATTAAATTAAATTACCAAGCCTGTCGATAGAGGGTGCTTAGTTCTCACATGACGGAGATAGACATCACATAAAATAATAGAAATAAATGAACATGAAAAGAAATAATCTATACCTTATACAGACCATGAGAATTGTGTATAATCTGAGTGTAGTGTGTGTGTGTGTGTGTAATTCAGAAGCTAAATACTGAACCGTTTCACAGAACCTCACAGAAAAAGATTGGTTTGCTTTTCTGCCTCCTCTGTTAGCTGTTAGGATAAGAATGAGCCTGGATTAAGACAGGTAAAACAGATTTAATACATTTTTATGATAAAGTGAGAATACATCATCAGACAGCTACGTGCAAATGCTTATGGCTACGTGTCTTACAATTATTAGTGTAACTGCTGTCAGAAACCAGTTCTACAATTTCAGTTCATTCAATAATCTGACAAATATGTCACAAATTTGTGTTAATAAATAAATAAAATAAATATATATAAAATAAACGTCTGGGATTGGGTCGCGAGGAAAGCAGCCTAATGATAATAATAAATACCTTCTGGACCCACTTGGGGAAATTGTTGTTTGGACAGCTGCTAGATTTGTGTAAGCGCTACTACAGGGTATCAGTGTCTTGTCCAAGGACACCTCGACATGTAGCTTTTTGCTTTTGAGAATCGAACCGCTAAGCCTTAGGTTGGAAGACAACTGCTCCAGGGAAGCCCAGACCTCCCTCTCCCCAGCCACAGCAGAGCCCGCATTATTGCGGATGGTGCACCAAACAGCTTGAACAAGGTGTTCATTATGGACAATCTGTGACTAGCACACAAGTCCAGCAACTGAACACCACTCGGGTTCAGACCACTAGAGGTTTCACTGTCATTGCCAAGGTAAACGTTGAAGTCTTCCAGCAGGACAATGGAGTTCCCAGGGGCAGTGCCTTGCAGCACGCCCTCCAGGGACCCCAAGAAAGCTGGCTACACTGAACCGGTGTTCGGTGCAGACAACGGTAAAAGTCTTTCCTCTGACCCAAAGGCACAAGGTAACAACCCTCCTGTCCAACAGGGATAACCCCAACGTACAGGCACTAAGCCTGCGGGCCAAGAGCAAGGCTACCTCTGCCAAGCACCTCTCACCCACAGCAACTCCAGAATGGAATAAAGACCAACCTCTCTCAAGGGGGAAGGGTACAGAACGCAGTTTCAGCAATCGAGGGTCAATTGCCAGGTCTCCCATCCTTAGCCCCCACCCATGGTACTACACACCCAACCCCTATAGCCCCTCTTGCAGGTGGTGGGCCCACAAGAAAGCAGAACCACATCGCTCCTTAAGGCTGAGCCCAGCTGGACACCGTGATCAAAGGTCCAGCCACCAGGCCCTCGTTGGCGAGCTCCTACGCCAGGCCTGGCTCCAGGATTGGGCCCTGGGTACCTATTCCTGGGCAAGGAAACTGTGGTCCTTGTTTTCTATCCATTACGGGTCTTTTGGATGAAATTTGTCTGGATCTTTACCTCAGACCTGTAATGCTGCTGAATATTACTGGACTTTCAAATTAATAAGGTCGCATCTATCCACCTTTAAGCGATTGTGATTGTCCTGTTAGCATCTTATAGTTTTACTAAGCAGTTAGCTGCTTGACTGCAGGTTCTCAGTTGAAGGAGAAGTGATTAAAAAAAACACAGACAATGTAATTTCACATAGCTTTTTTTATATTTTATGCAGCATGATGCATGATAATGGTGCTTTTGTTTATGCTATTTATATGTGGTCAAAGTGCATCTGAAAATGACCCCCATAAAAAAATATTTCACCATTCACCTCATTGTTTATTCACCTGACCCAACAGGGGCGCCAAAGCAAGCACCTGGTTCTAGACCCAGTCGGCAGACAACATGCAGGAAACTACTCCTGCACTGTTGAAATTGGCAAAAGAAACATCAGCTCCGAGGAAAAGACTCTAACTGTCCTCAGAATCATAGGGTTGAAGAGACTAGCAGCAGCTGCAGGAGCCGGCGCTGCACTCCTGGTTATCATACCTATCATTGTGGTTTGTTTCGAAACAGTAATAAACTGATTTGAAATCACTGACTTATTCACTTATGTATTTATTTTATAAATCAGAAGAAAAAGACTTCCAGTCAAACTCCAAGACTTGAAACATCTCCAAACAAGGATCAGGTATTTTTGTCAAATAAGTACAACTGTATTATAAGAAATACCGGTAATCAGCTTTGATACATTACAACCTCTGTGTGATCATGTTTACTGGGGATGGATCAGTTGGTTCACTCTAGAAAGACACAGACTCTAGGAGTGCACCTCTGGGGGGGAAAGATAAGATTTTTCTAGATACCAAACATTACACATATTACTTACATTAATTACTTTAAATACAATGACAATTTTTTTAAGTAGAGTTTAGTTATATTTTATACTATACATATTAACTAACTAATTAACAGATTAATTAAATGTTGGAAGTCAGTACAATGAAAATGTATTTATGTTTTCGTCTCCTCAGCCAAATTCTAGTCCCCTGTATGAAAACATCCCAGCTCAGCCAACAGAGCATCACTACAGTGGCCTCATCTTCTCTAAAAATCACGCACAAGATCTCTACTCCACCATTTAGTAGCTGTCTTCGAAATAAAGAAAAGCTTGATGGTCTTTTGCAAGAGCTGTGCCCCTGAAAGTTCTAATAACTGGAATAACAGAAATAACACATAAGAAGTTTCTTCTTCTTCACACCCTGATGACATTCACACATTTATATTGTTCAGTTCCTCAAGTGTGAGATCAGCATGACTATTTGAAGTTTAGATTGTGAAGTGTTAATAGTTGTGTGTATTTACTCCTTAGTCAGTATTACAGCATACATCTCTTATCTTTCACACATTTGTGCATTTACAGAATCCCATCTGTAAACAGTGGAAAATATTGTTGACTCATATTGTTCAGTAGGCTACTTAGTTTTACTTGTACTTGTATTTTCCGCTAAGGAAGTGTTAGATATGTGCTCTCTGATGTGCAGCTGATATAGTGGATGTGGTCTGCACATCCTTTAATGTCCTATTAGTGTACCTTTATTATACACAAAGATATTCAAATGAATGTAATAACAGAAAGCAAATAAAACATATTCATGTCATATCATACATGATTACTGCTAATTTGCAGCAGACCATTTACTAATCAGATAACACATCCATCATGTCTGACTGCTTCACTTCCTGCAGTTCTCACCCTGACAACAAATAAAAAATAAATCATAAAGAACAAATGAACTAAATGTAAAAATAAAGTCATAATATTCTGTAGTAAATGTGTTTTCTTGATCACAATTTACCATTACAAGAAACTGCTACACAATATTGATTCTTTCCTTGCGAGTTCTTTTTTTTTCACATGTTTAGCTGTGAAAGGAAATGCATACAAACTACTGACCTCACAGTCTGTCTGTTCAGTGTTTGAGCTGTCAGCAAAGGTTAGATGAAGAAGGTTATGATAAAACCAGTGAAAGAGTTGTTTATAATATAGCTTTACCATTAGAAGCTGACGAACTGAAACCATGTTACTAGCAGAAGCAGGATGTGTATTTGTGGGTCTGATCCTGTGCATTTCAGGTATGAATATCTGTTGTATCTGTTTTTTAAATCATTTTTTCAGCTTCAAGATCATTTTAAAAGTATTTCCATAGATCAGTCTATCTTTAAATGGATAAACTTGCATTAACAATAGGGGATGTTCATATCATCTAAAACTAAAAGTGTTCTATTAATTTTCTTTAAATTGTTGAGTTGTTATTAATATAGTATTCTACATTATTCCCTGGCATAAACTGTTATCTGCTTTATCGGATTTAAATCTCCACCAGGATGGCACAATACGTGTCATTGCCAGAAGGTTTGCTATGTTTCCCAGCACAGAGTCAAGAGCATAGAGGAGATTCCAGGAGACAGACATTTACTCTCGGAGAGCTGGACAGGACTGTTAAAGGACATTGTCAGGCAGGCATACAAGCACGTGGGGCCCATAGAAACTAGTGAGAAGCATTTGCTGCAATTACATTTCAGCAAATTCCACTAGCTTGCCACGTCAGTTTTTCAGTTTAATTTTGTTTGTTCAAATTAAGCCTCAATTGATGCCTAACACATTACCAATTTCATATCAGTATGGTTATCCAGCATGATTTTAAAACGTTCCTTTACATTTTTTTTAAAAGTGTATATTGTTATGCTGTTTTTGTTTAGAGACTTATTATCCCACAATGTCTTCAAATAATGTCTTATTTCCTCATTAGTTAGACCATGGACCCGTGTATGAAAACATCCCAGCACGAGCAACAGAGCAGGATGACCCTTACTACAGCACAATCCACTTCAGCTCCACTGTCCAACCATGTCATCCCACAGAACACGAGCCCGTTGCTTACACAGTTGTCAACTTCAGACCCCACGTCTAACCCCTGAGTGAGCAACTCTCACTATTACAATGGATTAGCTACTTCACTCGGTTGTAAATACTCATAGTAAAATACCCTCAACACACAGTGGTGAAAACTTTCTCTCTGATGCCCATCCACCATACCATGTGAACAACTGTTTCAAGTCACATTATCTGTACATCAGCTGAGCAGACGTGGCTGCTGTTTTACATGTATTTTCCATTAACAAAATCACTCATCATAGGAGTGGAACATATTGCTCAACGCACAAACTGCAAAGATTTTGAGAAAACGTGGTTTGTAAGATTGTCTCAATCAAGTGTTACAATGAGGATAAAGACTAAACTGTGAAACACAATTTATGAGTAATCATCACAACAATCACCTGATTAAAAGGCAGTTTCAATCAGATAGAGAGTAAACACAGGAAGCATATATAACACAGCAGCAAATATACAGTGAACTGACATGTCCAGAATGCTGTCAGTCATTTTACAGCAGGATCGAGGTCCGTTTACTGCACGACTATCACATTTAAAAAAAGCACAGGTACAGACTTTACACTGTGTGTTGCATGAAGAGTTAGTTCTCTATTCTTTAAAATTATTATGAGGAAGAAAGTCAAACCTACATGCCAACTATCAGTCACGTTCACTTTGACCAGCAGTGTATTCTGTCTTAAGCCTTCACTCTGTAAGAGAGATTAGAGGATGAGGACTACAATCATATTGTGGGCAGACATTGGTTTTGTATTCATGGGTTTAATCCTGTACATGTGAGGTATAAACTACTCATTCATCTTTTCTTATATAATAATGTTGTTTCTAGAGTGGTGAAGCTAAAATGTCGACAAAGCGTGTTTTTGAAAAAAAAAACATTAAATGTCAGTTGCTATCATGTCCATACTTTTGTTGTTTTCTTCTCTTTTGCTCTTCAGACCTATCACATTTTACTACACATACATTGTTTTGCAAATTATTATGACAGAATTACCTGTTACAATATCATGTATCCAGTGATATCCATTCATTATTTAATATAATAAGCAGCGTTTTCCAAAAGATATGTCCAGTTGATTGATAACAGAAATAAACAGATCCTGATAAAGGTGATGAGCCAAACCATGTTGGTCTAATAAACTTGTTCAATAATCTACATGTGTATGTAGATTTACGATCGCACTGACCTGTAACATCAGCTGCCTCTGACTGAAGCTGGCTTGGTAACACTTTACAATATGGGTTCCTTGATTAATCTTACTTTATGCCTTAATAGGCCTTAACTAATGGTTAAATAAGGTTAACTAACATGTCTACTAAGTTATGTCAAAAAAGGTTTATCAAGTCAGACTTGATAAAGCCCTCTGAAATGAAGTCCATTTGCCATTGGATAAACCTTTTTGAGATAACCATGACCTGGATGACTGAGAACCTTCACAGATATTCACTGTCTACTAAGCATTTATTAATGGCACTCGCCTCCCCTCCCCAATGGGGTCTACACAAACGCCGGCTCCACAACGGCAGGGAATGCTGCTGTGGTGCATCCAGAAAAAGTATGCTACCACATTGTTTTAAGTATGGAACTGATTAGAAACATGGGCAGGCATCTTC
>JAUMTR010000723.1:0-10269 GCA_032270685.1 Microctenopoma stevenorrisi | reverse complement strand
ACTGCAAAGGATTCTGGGAACTACACCTGCACTCTGAAGACCAACACCAATTCTCAGGTGTACAGCCTGTTGGTGGAGGCGGCAGACAAAGGTTCATGTGATGAGTTTCATAAAACAAACGTTTCGTCTTATTGAATCTTTGAGTAAAGGTTTAAAATCTTTCTCTTACAGATGTGACTCAGTCAGCGCTGATCGTTGGTGTGGTGGTCGGTGTCCTGCTAGTTCTGACCACACTCACACTCGTCTTCTTTATCACCAGAAGGTAAATCAATGTGACCTCTGGGGGAGCTAGCGTGTTACACACAGCCCGCCGTATACAACTTTACACAATGGCTTCAGTGAAGAGGCCAGTCAGCGTGGGTTTACTGCCACAAACGTTCATTAAAACACTAAAACCTAACTAAGCTGGAAGAAAAGGAGACTGACAGTCATACTACGTCCAGGAGGCCAACCACCCACCAGCAGGGGGCTGGGAGCAGTCTAACCGTGAAACTAAAGCACACACCAAAGCAACTACAAATATCACAGGCGCAAACCATGCAACTATAGAAAGTGAGTGAACCCCCAAACACCACCCACACCGGTGGAGTGAGGCCGTCACCAGCCGCAGTACAACGAAGAAAGAGAGATAGATTAAAAACCATTAACACTAAACAATAAAACTACTAAAACTAGAAAACATTCATCTAAAACAATAGTAACTAAAAAACGTCAGTCAATTAAACAAAACAAGACAATTTCATCTAACAAATTTGAAACATACCTCGGCGTGTGACTAACCTGCACAGTTTGTCAACCTGTAAACGTCATAACCCATAAAACAACATACTCTTTAGAATTAGAATTAAAAGGTACGACCAAGATCCCCAGTTCACCCAGTCACGTCCCATCAGGCAGCGCGGCACCTACTCGCACACCAGCCTCATAAGAAGGTGTGTCTGCCACCGACACAAATCCCAGTAACCACCGGCTATGTTATAAATCTGGCTTTGTGAAGACGTCACGAGTGACATATAACTTTAAATAAAATATACTTGATCCAGATGCAGCAAAGTAGTCCTGTGGTTTCACAATAGTTTCGTGGGGTAGAGCAGCTCGCGCAGTATAAACACATTAAAATGCTGCTGGAATGAATAATATCTTTAACAGACAGAGTTTTAAGCTGTTAGTTCTTTAAGAAGATAACTAAATATTGGTAAAGTGATTTCCTTATAAATGATTATGATATGATATATGATTGTTGGTTTGAGCAGCAGCAGGTTTGTTAGCATACGCACCACGTTAGCTAACATACAGTTAGCTTGTGTTTGGTTTAAACTCATCCTAAAAAACGCCTGACACAGAAACTTTGATTTATTCTGCTGTAACGCATAGAAAACATTAGCATGTGTCCACATCGACTCATTCACTCAACGTTATTAATATTGAGAAGATGGTTTTCTGTGTGATCTACAGACAGACGAGCAGTAAACAGGAAGCGTTTTCATTTGACATGAATTAAGCTAATACATAAATGGTCTTATTTGCGCCTGTACCTACAGAACGTTCTGTACTGAAAATGCTTTTTCTGACCTGTGATTATTTTAATTGTATTTATTTAGGAAACGAGCAGCGACGGCAGGAAATAAAGACCAGAGAGCTGTGGCCGACGAACAGCAGGTGGGACATGTTTTTGCTTTCTACCTGACACCAGAGGACTTTACCTTAAAGTCCGGCCTAACGTGACATAGGTTCATTAATAATTCTCAAACATTTTTGGTTTAGGGAACTTAATATGGGATGAATTATGAATGTTGTGATGCTTTTAAATTAAGTCTGTATCTGTGAGTGTAGACGGAAAACCCTTTTGAAGGTTCATTTCTGTGGTAGAACAGGGAACATCTGCTCTGTCCTCACCCCGTCTTTCCTCACCGACATATTTCTGTGTGGTTTGCAGCATTATGACAACAACTACAGCAGCGTCGTGCAGCCTGGGCAGCAGTGGGGGCATCACCCACAGGACACCAGTGGAGCTGAGGAGGACCTGAGCTACGCGTCCATCCAGCTCAGACAGGATAACCAGACCAGGTAGTGCCTACATGTGTACAGAGAACAGAGCCCTGTCCTCACCTTTACACGTGGGACATAAACAGCTTCGTCTACATGTGTTGAAACGCGCTCACTTTCTTTCCTCAGAGGGCCGAAGCAGGCCGACGCCGCCGTCATCTACTCGTTTTTAGCCCACAGAAGATGAAGTACTGTCTCCTTCACACCCCCCGAAGGAAATCCTGTCCCGCAGTGTGATGACGTGATTGGTTACAGGTCGAGTGTTACGGGCCTGATGCAGGAAGTGTGTGCATCTGGAGCCGCAACCAGCCACGCTTCACTGTTAAGTCTCCACAGTGTCATGTAGCTATTATCATCATCATCATCATCATCATCATCTTCTTCTTCTTCTCTCTCACACATGAACCTGTTTCCTTCCAGTTTCAGCTTAAAGTTTAGGAATTTAAACTGCAGCAGGTTCTTTTAGAACTGTGTTGTTCTGAACCTGCTGCTTCCGCACTGAGCTCAAACAGTGAGACCTTAAATGGAATACTTTACTCTCTGAATACTGCTGCTGCTGCATGAAGTACTACTACTACTACTGGGTTTAGTGTCTGTGTGAGAAATGTATATGAAATTATTAAATTTTAAAGGATTTATGGTGACACTTAAATGTATTTGTTATCGTATTACAAAATAATAAATATTTTCATTAAATTAAAAGATAAAAGAACAGAATTGTGAAATGAAAATCAATGAGACATGAGAGAAAGGTCTTAAATCGTCTGCTTCCTGCCGTCTGCTCTAAAAATAATAGTAATAAAAAATCTGTCCAGTTACTGTTTCTGGTGCTCTTTAAATGATCGTGCCCCCCCAAACACACACACAGTTATAAGAAATAAGATGCTGTTTTTTTTCAGAATTTCGCCGAGGAAGCTTTTCGGTCTGATCTCTGAAGTTAAGAAACTTACCTCATGTATTTGTTTCCTCTGCTGCTGCTCGATGTAGAAACAGATCAGACGTCCACATCCCAGAATTTCACGAATAAACACTTGAGACACAGAAAAGAAAGAAGTGAGAGTGAAAAGTTATTGTGAGCTTATTTTAGCCTGTAAAGCTGTGTGTCAGCAGATCAGAACACGGGGTCACTGTCAGAATCTATAAGTCAATAGGACATCTTTTATTATTTTGGAATTTTATTTGACTTTCACTTAAACATCTAATTTTATCCTCACACCCCTGTGGGATATTTTACTGCTCCTGTGTATTTTGTACACATGCTCGATGTAACAGCTGAGGAGTGTAAGACTTTGTGTTACAGCCTGGTTCATGGTGACACATCACTGTAGTTATTCAAGGTAACGAGAGTTCCTTCCTAATTAGTTACTAGTCATGAATAATTAAGGAAGTGACTACTTTACTTTACTTTACTTTATTAATATTGGATCCTACGGAGCCCTCTAGAGGCCATGTGTTAGAAATAAATTATTTAGGGAAAATAAGTTGTAAAACAATTATGTGGGGAGTCTGAATTTTTTTTCTACCACTTATTTCCCCAAACTATTTTTTTTACCACATGACCCCTATGGGGCTCCGTTGGATCCTTTTACTGGGCGAGGTCTGGAAGCAGAGTGCTTAAGGCAGAGGGCTGGGATTCAGAGATAGCAGGATCTATTCCCAGCTGCAGCACCCAGCCCATCCCCCACACCAGGTGTGTCCCTGAGCGAGACACCCAATGCAGAGAAGAAATGTTGTTGTAACATGTAAAAATGTAATAATAATAAAATAAAGTGGATTCTTCTTCTTCTACACAATACCCATGACATAACATACACTGAGACATATTAATGTTCTGAAACAACTTGGATTACGCTGGAATGGAGACAACATAAGTGAGCCTCATTCATCTAATACGCTGCAGAGAGAAGCTGTGATCACGTGAGCCTTGGTAGACAAGCAAAACATTCGTAGACCAAGTTACTCGTAGTCCAAGGTTGCACAACTTTTGTAACCGTTGACCACACTTTGTGTAAAGTGGGTTTTATTTTGGTAGTGTTAAGGGCGGGTCTTCTCTTCCGCTGTCAGAGGTCAACGTTCGGATTGAAGATGGCGGCGCCGGACGAGTTGTTTTGCTGGGAAGGAGACTGGGGTTTACCCTCCATCAGCACCGAGTGCCTGGTGGTTCTGGTGAGTCTCGGTTCACACCGAGCCCGAACCGGTCTGCTGGCAGAACCATTCACACTATGAGACCCGGGTCAAATGACACGAATCTGCTGCTACTGTCAACAAGCTAACGGCTACATGAAAGTCATTTGTGCTTTTCATACGCTCGGGTGACGGATAACCATCAGTTCGATAACATATTCATTAGCGTCTCGGTTAAAACACGTACATGTGTCGTAAGAATATTTTAAGAATCCAAAGACACTATTCTGACCATCTGGCGAAACGAATATTTCGACTGATGCATGACAGAAATGAATTTAATCGTGTTTGTGAAAGTTGCGGGTCAGTTCTCTGCTCAGCCAGTTGGTTGGCAGCCATCTTTGCTCTGATGCGGAAACCGAGGCGTAAGTTGTGAAAAGATTTAAAAATATTCTTTATCTTTGAGTAAACTGAATGTTATTTCTCCAGATCGTTAGAAGAGAATATGTGTATTCTCGATATGACAGCTTCAGTTAAACGCTTAGTGTTAAATAATGTTCTGAGTTTTTCAGACGTCGTCGATCAGTTTAGTTGCAGAGAAACCGACGTTTGTTACTGTTCGTCTCCTGTCGGCGGAAACACAAGGGACGCGAACTGGGTTTGAATGAAAGAAGAAGAATCCGCCTTCTTATCATTGATACGTTTTTACGTGTTCTGCATTTGACCCCCCCCCCCCCTGGAGGGAGCAGTGAGGAGTTACAGAGAAAGAACAGAGTTACTGATTTATCAGGAGATCAGGGACAGTTTTATAATTACTCACAGGTTTAAAAGCGTTGACCTCAGTGAGTTACTGGTGTCACACTTTACATGAGAAATAATAATTCCTGCGATAGGAAAATGTTGTTATTCTAACTGTTCGATAGCGGTATAATAATTCTTTGGCACATGTTGCGCTGCCTGTCTAAAGAACACGTCTCTACTAACAGACTCTTATTTTGGAGTGATGCACATGAAGGAGCTCGCTGCTGTTTTCTCTGATGTAAATGAGCACGCTGCGACCTGTGCACCTCCTTCCAGGACTGTAGATCTCTGTCTACAGGAACTGTTATTTCTGGAGGTTGGTGGCGTGCTACAGTTATTTTTTATGACGGTATCACCTGGTGTTCCACGCTAAACAGTTCCCTGTGTGCCACGCAGGTAGGAACTAAGGAAAACACTAAAACTTATAGTGACACGTGTAGCCATAACAAAATAAACATAAATCAGTAGAATATACTGGGTTAAATAATGTGTACAATATTATATCAGAGTGGTTAAAGTTATTTGTTGTTGTTTGTTTCTGATGAAACAATAGAAAGAACTCTGCACATGTTTATTTTCACACGTATCTGTCCACTATTTTTATCTATTATTTTTCATTATTTCACAGTTGCAGCTTTTTTAGTTGTAAATCTGTCGCTGTATAACTTAGAGAACAAAAACAGTGAGCTGCACATGAGCAGTAAAAAATCAGCTCAGGCATTAATTCATCAACAATAATAAACTGGTTATATTCAATAAATGTACTAAGAGGCGACTCGTGGCCACCCAGGTGCTCGTAGGCTGCAGACACGTGGTGTTTCCATGGCTGTTGTGGATCCAGGGTTCCTGCCTGCAGACCGCACTGAGGGCTGCAGTGCTCCTCTAGTTGATTGAACCTGACTGAAACATGTTTGTGCTGGACTGAGATCTGAGAGCAGAGCAGCAGTGCAGGCTGGGTAATTATGGCTCTTCTCTGCAGTGGTTGGAAAACATACCTCCGCAGGAACCTGAATCTGCTGCTGATCTGGAAACAACACGTCTGTTTGTCTGATTTGAACCAGATGTTTTACACCACAGGCTGGTTCCAGAAAACATGTTCTCAGTTTAGCCAGTTTAACTTCAGGCTGGTTTCTGGAAGCTCAGATGAGTGAGCTGGTCTCAGAGTTGCTGCCACTGCTGCTCTGTGAGCACGAGTCTGTCTGCACAATGTTTACGGTAATAAAACACCAGATGTGCCATATTCTGAATCTCGAATCCTTAACGAATAGAAGGAGGAAATTCATGGACATATGTTACATAATTATGGGAAATATCAGTTATCTGCACAGGAGAGGAGGCGGGGCTTCTGGTGCACACAGGTGAGGTCATGATTAATGAGCTAAACAGCTGCTGCAGGAAAAATACAGCTCATCGCCCTGTTTGAGTCGGTCAGCGTCTCACAGCTGCAGCGACACAATGACTCAGTCTGTGAGGTTACATAACTGAGTCATTTAACAGACAGTTTCCTATAAACACTAATTCTGTGTAATTTGGTGGAGAACACTTTGGTTGACTCTGGTCCAGCGATGTTATTTACATCATTGTCGTTTGTTCCTCTCTCGCTCGGCAGCGTGAGCCTAAAGTGAAACCAGGTGTCGCACGCTGAGCAGCTGTTTGAATTAACTGCGTTTAACGGGTCAAACACACATTAACGATTCTTCCTTCTCCGTCATCTGTAGTATGTTTCTCGCATGTTTTCGTCCTCAGTCAATAGAACTGCATCTGTTGTGAGGTCGAGTCTATTTGAGGGGAAGCAGAAATCAGAAAACAAACCCTGTCCTGGTTCTAACCTCAGCCACAGAACCAGGTCTGAAACTGGCCCGCGGGCCAGACGTGTCCACATGTCTCTGTGGAGACATCGAGCAGCAGATTTATGGGGAAATTCTTCCTCATTTTTTCTGGTTGTAAAAGTTGAACGATGCTGTGGAGTCAGAAAGAAGCTTTTATTTTTTATTTCCTGAAGAGCTGTGGCTGCAGACGGATGCTGAACTCTGTGACATACGCATCGACGCATCAGGATCTTTATTATTAAAGTTTGTTTTATTTAATATTAACTTTTATTGAGAAAGCACACAGTACATGACAGCAGCTTGGGAATCAACACAGTCTGCCCTCACATTTACATTTTTTGTTTAAGGAGAAACAAAAAAGAAAACCAAACAAACAAGAGAACCTAAGCAGGAGTGGCGGGGGGCTAAATTACATTCATAGAAAATCAGACCTCACAGGCTTTACATGTTCCCACCAGCTGCTCCATATTCTGTAAAAGGTTTCTCTCTGCATCATTTTTCCATCACATAAATCTCTTGCACCACATTTATCCAGTCTTCAGCTGTTGGTGGTTCAGGCTCGAGCCATCTAATTGTGAGAGGCCAGCAAGACGTACATGAGTTTTTTATCATCCGAGTTCAAATGATCTACTGGTATGTCACACAGGAATATGGTCCAGTGACCAGCGAGAAGATATTCTGTATATGGTTATGGATTTTAGACCAATATTGATGAATATCTTGGCAGTCCCAGAAAATATGATAATGATTGGCTCCATCTCCAACAAGCACCTCCAATTCCCCAATATCTCTTTTGAACAGGGGTAAAGAAAAATCTCATTATGTTCTTCCAACAGAATTCACGCCAGACATTTGACCCTGTTGTGCTCCACTGTATCTCATATGTGGTTCCAACTTTCCTGTGTAATAACCAGGCTGCCCTCTTTTTCCTACTTCATTTTAACAGACATAGTGCTGTTGCTCTTACCTCGCAGGATGCTATTGTATAGTCTAGAAATAAGTTTATTGGGCGCCCCAGACTTGGAGAGAAAAATGCTCCCACAAATTCCAGATCTTCTGGAATCTTCTATCTTGAGGTCTTGACTAATATAGTTCTTCACCTGGTGGTATCTAAAGAAGTCATCTGAGCTTAGGTCATATTTTTTTTTCAGGGTTTTTAAACTCTGAAGCGCTTCTTTGTGGATGAATGAACAATAGTCAGTCAAGCCTTTTGAGATCCAACTCTTAAATTTGTCATCATACTGGTTTGGGGTAAAGTCTGAATCATATGCACACCATCTTAGAACTCGAGTCGTGTTCCAAACCACATGTCTTAATCACTTTGCTCCACGCAGATATCATTACTTGTGATATGGGTTCATCCACCAGGTGCATTTTATTCTGCAGTTTTGTGTCGGCTATTAAGGCCTTAATTGGTATTTCCCCAATAGTTGTTCCTTCCACATCTTTCCAGCCTCCGGACAGCATGAACATAACTGGGCTGCCCAATAGTATAAGGCCTCAGCCTCCCTTCTCTTTTTTATTTGTAGGGTTTCATATCTAACTCTGGCTTTTTCCCTTTCCAAATGTATTTCAACACCAATCTACCCCATTCCTTAAATTGTTTTTGGGGTATAGGAATTGGTGAGGATTGAAACAAGTACAGCGTTCGGGGAAGGATGTTTAATCTAACTGATTCGATCCTAGAGTGTAAGTCTAAAAAGGATTCCATCTTTGTATATCAGATTTTATGGATGTCCATAGTTGGCTTCAAACATTTTAGGGAGGCCCCGAAGTATTACCACACCTAGGTATTTTATACTGTCTGCATCCCATTTCCGTTTATAGCAATCTTTAATTACAACTGGTGGATCATAATTTAGAGGTAGCACCTGTGTTTTGTTCCCATTACCCTTATACCCCTAAGGGAGCCATACTCTGATAACATTTCTATTATTTTGGGGAGAGCCTGTGGGACAAGATATGCTTAATAGCAGGTCTCCATTAATTTTGATTTTAGCTGTTGGATTATTGTACAGACCTGAAATAGTGTTTATTATAGAGTTATCAAAGCCATAACTTGAAAGCACCTTATATAGAAAAGACCATCTCACTGAGTCGAATGCCTTTTCGGCATCTAAACTTAAACCCAGGGTTTCTAATTTTTGTTGATCAAACCGCCTCAGTTTGTGTAAAACCCTCCTGATATTGTCCTGGGTCTGTCTCTGTTTGATGAAACCCGTTTGATCCTTAGGTATTATCCCGGGCAGGATTGTTTCCAGACTCTTTGAGATGATGGAGGTAAACAGCTTATAGTCAACGTTTAGGACACCCATGGGGCGGTAATTACTACATTCCAGTCTATCTTACCTTCCTTCAGAATCACAGAAATGATTACTTTTCTGTTCCATTACCCAATTAAATGTTTTTAGCAAGGAGGGGGTCAAATAATCATGCATTATTCTGGGCCAAATCCATCTGCCCCGGCCATTTTCCCTCCCTTTCGTTTTTTAATTGCTGAATGAATTTCATTTATGGTTAGGGGTAGGCTTAGGGTTAGGGGGGCTAGGGTTAGGGTTATTGTGTTCCTCCATCACTGTCGGTGGCTTCAGGTCAGATAAGAAGGAATTGAGGTCCCACTCGTTATCTACATGAGGTTGAGAGTAAAGACTCCTGTAGTAGTTGTGAAAACATTTCTGGCTTCTCCCCCTAAATGGTTCCTCTCCGCTTGCTGCTGCTTTTAAAGAGTGAACGTGCTGCAGATTCAACGTGTCTCACGTTACTTTGGAACCCAGTGTGATCTGAGACATGCATCATCGTGTCAGTAGCGCGGTTGTGTCGCTGACCTGTGCTTGTGTTTCCTCTCTGCAGGCCTACGCTCAGTTTGCAGGAGCTCCTCTCAAACTTCAGAAAGTCTCCAACCCCTGGCAGAGTCCCGGCGGTGAGAGAGTCTTCGTTTACACTGCAGACACGTTTCAGTTCAGACAAACTGACCACGTTCTGTGTTTCTGCCTTCAAAGGTTCTCTTCCTGCTCTGAAGACCAATCAGAAGGAAACTCTGTACAGGCCCTCTGACATCATCATCCACCTCAGAAAGCAGGTAACCCCCCCCTCTCCCAGCGAGCAGAGATTAGATAGAGACATTTGGCTTCAAGACAAAAAGAGAGAAAGGTTCAAGCTTTTATTCGCGGTTCTTTCTCACCGGACGTTCTGGTGACGTGTGTGTCGCTCAGTGCACCAGTGGTTTCTTTCTTCTTCAGGACATGTCTCTGGGTTTCATGTTGATGACGGTAAAACACCGTCAGTCCGTGTGTGTGTGTCTGTGTGTGTGTCTCTGCGTGTGTCTGTGTGTGTGTCTCTGCGTGTGTCTGTGTGTCTCTGCGTGTGTCTGTGTGTGTGTGTGTGTGTCTCTCTCTCTGTGTGTGTGTGTGTGTGTGTGTGTGTGTCTCTCTCTCTCTGTGTGTGTCTGTGTGTGTGTGTGTGTGTGTGT
>JAUMTR010000662.1:0-10287 GCA_032270685.1 Microctenopoma stevenorrisi | reverse complement strand
GTGCTACGTTAGTGCTACGGTTGTACACGTCTGTGTTTGCGCGCGTTTGTGCTCATTCGCTCTCGCTTGTTACTGTCCCCAAATAAACCCAAGACCCTCACCTACGTGTCCTCTTCACTTTGTTGTGATTATACCATCGGTCCACAACTGGCTGCTGCGAGCAGGGTCTTGGGCACAACGGGGCCAACTACGAGAGCAGCACTGCGGCGCCAAGGTGCACATAAAGGGGCAGTGCAAGCACAACAAGTCGAGATGGCGCAAGCTCCTGCTCCTCCGCAGATCATCGTCGTGCCATCGTCGGACTCCTTCGTCCGGCCATTCCGCGGCACAGGAGCGAGGGAGCTATCCTCGTTCCTAGAAGAACTAGACACGCTATGGATGCAGCGTCCCGACCTAGTGGAGGAGCAGAGGGGCCGAATGACGTGGTCTCACTTGGCGGAAGAGGTTAGGAGGGAGTTGAGGTGCCAAGGCCTCAGCTCTACCAGCTCCTTCAGGGACATCACCGCCAAGCTGAGGGCCACATATGGAGAAAAGCGAAGCCTGGCGCAGCTGGCCCTTGCCTTCCATGGGTGCCAGCAGGAGGGTTATGAGTCCCTGCGACACTTCACACAGCGACTCCACGAGGCCTTCCTGGGCTTTACTGCGGCACAGCGACGAGAAGGACTCACGCCGGTGGAGGGATCCGTGCTGCGGGACCAACTCATTGAGGGCCTGCAGGCGGAGGGTCTGAAGATCCACCTCCGCCAACATAAATTGATGAATCCCGAGGCGACGTTCCAGGCCACCAGGGACGTCGCACTGAAGCTCCAGGGCGACAGAGAGGAGGTCGGCCCCCAAGTGGCAGTGAACGCCATTGCGCCGACCCCCTCTACACCACCTACACCACCACCACCACCACCAGCTTCCCAGCCCTCCGTTCCCGACGACACCTTGAGGGCCCTGGCAGCGCTTCCCGGACTGCTCAAGAAGCTGGACACCAGGCTGGAGGCCCTGCAACTGAGGCCAGAGCAGGGGAGAGGATTCCACTCTGGACGACCAGCGACCGGCCGGCAGGACACCAGGGATCGCCGGGGACCTTTCCGCTGTTTCGGATGTGGACGTGAGGGCCACATGTGGAGAAACTGTCCACACGGCAACCACAGCAACCAGGGAAACGGACGCAACCAGTAGTGGGGAGCCACACTACTGGTAATACTGCACAAGAAAGGGACGAGGCTCACAACGACTTTTGGAGGCGAGCGGTGGCACCGAGTCCAGTCACCGTCATTAAAATTGGACGTCACATGCAGCGGGCGCTGTTGGACACAGGAGCACAAGTAAGCACCATCTCCCCCACTGCATACCAGGGACTGAGGGACACCCAGTTGCAAGAGGCGCCGAAGCACTTTGGGATGGTCGCAGCGAACGACACCGTCATCCCTTACGAAGGCTTCATCGTAACGGACGTCATCGTGGGAGCAACGACCATCCCTCAAGTCATCCTCTTCGTGCTTAAGTCGTCCCCCCGTGGTACTCCACCCGTAACCCTGGGTATGAATGCCCTCCAGTCCCTCCCAGAGTTCCAATCCCTTACCCCCAAACCTCCCCGTCCCCGCATAGCCAAAACCCTCGGCAGGCCCATTGTCATCCCCCCTCATTCCACCAAATTCATAGCAGTCAGCGGCACAAGTCCCCACTACGAGCACGAAGTGGTCATTGAGAACTGCCGATCAACACCCAGTGGCCTGGTATTGATGAACTCCCTCTCAACCTCAATTCAGGGAGTGGCGAGAGTTGCGGTGGCCAACGTGACTGCCCAGTCGATACAGTTGCCAGGACGATCGAGGATTGGGCTCATATCCAGTGCCGCCTCAGCAGTGGTGGATCTCCAGGACCAGCCTGAGGAGGGAGGAGAACAGCCAGACCCGATGAGCCGCCTCGACATTAACCAGGACCTTAAGGAGGAGGAGAGGACCAAACTCGAGGCGCTGATCAAGGCCAACGCAGACGTTTTTGCCTGGACGGATGAGGACATGGGGTGCACCGGTCTGCTAAAGCACCGGATTAAAGTTACCAGTGATGTCCCGGTGGCCCAACCCTACCGCCGCATCCCACCCTGTCAGCTTCAAGAGGTCCGAGCACATCTGGACGACCTCCTGAGGAAGGACATTATCCGCCCCAGCATTAGCCCTTACGCCTCGCCCATTGTGGTGGTGCGGAAAAAATCAGGAGACATCCGCCTCTGCTGCGACTACCGCAAGTTAAATGCCATCACCTGCAGAGACGCCTTTCCGCTGCCACGCATGGACGAGTGCATTGATGCGCTGTCTGGAGCCAAGTTCTTCTCCACCCTCGACCTGGCTTCCGGCTACCACCAAGTGCTAATGGACGAGGAGGACCGACAAAAGACAGCCTTCACCACCCCCTTTGGTCTCTACGAGTGGAACAGACTGCCTTTTGGACTGGCGAATGCACCGGCACACTTCTCTCGGCTGATGCAGTACATCTTACACGAACACCTCTTCCAGATTCTGCTGGTCTACCTGGACGACCTCTTGGTGTTCGCTAGTACGTTTGAGGACCACCTGCAGAGGCTGCAAGTCATCTTCGACCGACTGAGGGAGGCCAACGTCAAGCTGAACCCAGAGAAGTGCTCCCTGGTGAAGCCGTCAGTCCAGTTCCTGGGCCACGTCCTGACCTCGGAGGGGCTACAGACAGACCCGGAGAAGATAACAGCGGTACAAGACTTCCCCACGCCGACCACCCAGCGGGACGTCAGAGCCTTCCTAGGGCTAGCCGGTTACTACCGGAAGTTTGTCAAGGACTTCGCAGCCACGGCCAGACCTCTCCATGCTCTGCTGTCAGGACCCAAGACGAACGGACGCAACCCCAGTGTAGTCCCGCATTGGACCGACCAGTGCCAGGAAGCCTTCGACAGACTCAAGGCAGCCCTCACCTCCGCTCCCCTGCTCAGCTATGCCGACTTTGATGAGGACTTTATCCTGGAAGTGGACGCCAGCCTACAAGGGCTAGGGGCAGTCCTGTCACAGCGCAGGGATGGAGAGCTGCGGGTCGTGGCCTACGCCAGCAGAGCCCTGTCGAAATCAGAACGAAATATGGACCGGTACAGCTCAAGGAAGCTAGAGCTACTGGCTCTTAAGTGGGCTGTCACCGACAAGTTCCGGAGCTACCTGCTGGGGAGGCCTTTCACGATTTACACGGACAACAACCCGCTCAGCCACCTCGACAACGCAAAGCTGGGAGCCACGGAGCAGAGATGGGTAGGCGAACTGGCTGTATTTGACTTTCACATCAAGTACCGCAGTGGCAAAAGCAATGCCAATGCCGATTGCCTGAGCCGATACCCGGTGCCCACAGTGCCTGGTAGGGAGGATCAACCCCACAGCCAGCCGCCACCCGTCAGCTCCAGTCCCTCCAAAACAACAGATGGTGCTACCTTGACAGCAGCCGTGTGTGGAATTGCCGCCCCCAAGCTGATGACCCGGCGTGACCCTTTCTTCCCTGCCTTCCTGGAGTCCACAGTGGTACCAGACCCAGAGAATGTCCCATCAGATGGCACAGACCCGGTGGAACCTCCCTTTCCGTCTCCCGTTTCATCGCCTCTCCCTGGGTGTCCTCCAATCTATGTGGGAGGAGTTCATGTCCTCGAGGGATCAGAAGGCCCCACAGTGGCAGCAACTCAAGAGCAGGATCCTGATATACAGCGGGTTCGACACTTCCTACACACAGACACCAAGCCCACGTTAAACGAGCGCCCCACCCTCAGCGGACCAGCAATCCAGTTGCTGAGAGAGCGGAAACGGTTGTCGGAGCATAACGACACCCTGTGTAGGAAAATAAACCTACACGGGGACGAAGTACTTCAAACCGTTGTCCCAGCAGCCGGTCAACAGAAGGCGATGAGGTTGGCCCATGATCGGAGTGGTCACCAAGGACCGGAACGCACCCTCGAACTACTGCGGGGCCGGTGTTTCTGGCCTTACATGTCCAGGGACGTGTACCGATACGTCGCCAGCTGTACCAGATGCCAACATGCGAAGTCCCCTGCAATCAAGGTACACCAACCCTTGGGACATCTGACTGCCTCCAGACCTCTGCAGATCGTGGCCATGGATTTCACCCTCCTGGAACGGGCTGAGGATGGACGAGAGCTGGTACTCGTCCTGACTGATGTGTTCACAAAGTGGACCGTGGCCCAGCCAGTCAGGGACCAAACCGCCAAAACAGTCCTGAAGGTTCTCCTCCAAGAATGGATTACTCGCTATGGAGTGCCCGAGCAACTCCACTCCGACCAGGGACGTGCGTTTGAGGCAGAAGTGGTCAGACAGTTGTGTGACCACTATGGGATCAGAAAATCAAGGACAACACCGTATCATCCAGCTGGGAACGGACAAACAGAGCGTTTTAACCGTACGCTACACAATTTATTACGAAGTCTACCCCCCACAGAGAAGAAGCACTGGCCACAACACCTACCAGAGCTGGTGTACTGGTACAACGCCACCCCGCACTCGACCACTGGGCACTCCCCTTACTCCTTGCTGTTTGGGAGAGAGCCAATGCTGCCTCTGGACTTTGAGTTCGGAACGTACCGTCCCCCACCGACAGCTCCCCCAAACCAGTACCTGGTGCAACACCTGAGGCGCCTGCACCACCTCCACGAGACAGCTCGCCGCCCAGATCCGGTCGACCCAGTTCCGCGGAACCGGAGAACTATCCTCCAGCCCGGAGACCGCGTCCTGCTGCGGACCCACCCATCTGGCAGAAATAAAATTCAAGACCGCTACGGGCAGGAGGTCTACACCGTCACAGGAGTGCCGCCTGACCGTGGTGGACCCTTCACGATCCAGTCAGCAGCAGGAAACTCCTTCCAGGTGACTGGCAGTGAGCTACGGCGCTACCAGGTGCACGAGGCTGAACAGACGACCCACCAGGACGAGTCCGTCCCAGTGTCGCCTTGTGCTCAGGGCGAGTTCCCTGTGCCACGTCCTCGGCGAAGCATCCGGCCACCAGCGAGATACCAGGACCCGGAGCCACCCGCCCAGGAAGTCATGGACCCAGGTCCACCTGTCCCACCGATGCCACGTCCGCGCAGAAATGCCAGGCAACCTGCTCGATATCGAGACTCTGGGGCTTATCCCCTTAGAAGTGTTCAAGTTCCCCCTGAGAACCACAGTGACGCGGCCGGGATGAACTTCTTCCTACCCTTGGGACTGCTTTTGGCCTGTGCCCTGTTAGTACCTTGGATTGTGTTAGTGTTAGGATAAAATAGGACCCTTAGTAACTTAATGGTAGACGAGACTCTCAGTGCCTTGTGGGAGTAACTAGAACAGTGAACTAATTAGTTTTACGGATACCTTCATACTTTGGACTATAGATCACCCCGGGAGTGAACCTCAGTGCCTACAGAACTCATGGATTGTGTTTAGTAGTATTAATTGACTCTGTCCCTCTATGGATTACCTATGTGACGGTTGGATTATACTAAGGACAACATGCCCCCAGATGACCTTGCGACGCTCACCCATGGAGCACTGGATGGAATATTTAATTAGCGCATGCATCTCTTGGTTGTCCTGCCATATTGTCATGTTGGTTATCTGTGTGACCCTTGGGATCTAGTTTTATCCTTCTCCTAAGCCATTATTATAGGATTAGTAGTCGTCAGCCTTATTGTCTTTTTTTTATTCTATCGCAGGGACTGCGATAAGCTGGCTGGGGAGGGGTGTTGGCTGACGACGTTGTTCTATAGTTTTCTATCTTCTGTTTACCCCCTGCACACTTAACCGCCAAATGGCGCCCTTTACTTGTGGTCCGGTACCTGAGGCATCTTTTCAGGGTCCGACACCGTGCGTGTGTGGAGGCCGCGCCGATGTGCAAGAATATGTGAGGGAAGTTGACCTACTTTTACGCTTGACCACCGATTTTGGCTGATCCATGGTTCCACTGACCGCTACTTTTCTTTTTCTAGATTACTTCAAATCCATCTGTTGGATTTTCTTGAGTGTTTCTCCCCAGGGAGCTACCCAATTAACATTATGCCCTGCACCCTTTATATGATTGTCTTTTCCCTGGGTTTAATTTATGAGTTTAATTACCTCATTAATCGTCGGGTGTTGAGGAGAGAATTTGTGCTAGCGGGTCACTCTTTTTCTTTAATTATTTTAATAATGCTCTGTTAACTTGTCTGTAAGTTGTGGTTTTCTAGTTCCCAGTCCCAAGAGGGTCACACACATGCCATGTTAGTGGTTAGGTTTTTGTTTAAATAAGTTTAGAAGCACTTTAGGCCAGTGGCTATTTCTGTAATTAGGACCAGTCCCGACTTTAGAGTGAGTTTTCTAAGTTTCCTCACCAGTCACTATGAGAGTCATTAGGGAATGAGTTAGGCCCTTGCAACAGCTTTTTAGGGACGTATAATTGACTGCAATCAGTGTTGGCGTTGTGCTACACGACTGCTGAACGTGTACTCAGTTACACATTTTTGGCACCAAACCCTGACTGCGCGTGAGTGAGCAGGGAGAAATTCTAGATGCTCTCTTGGACGTCCGCGCCACGCCTATATAAATAGCAGCCGTCAGAGCTCTGGCATTACGATTTTTTGTTACCCAGCGATAGGACCACCAGTGCTTGTGGAAATCTTTTGGAGCCAGTGTTTTGGGCGATAGGCCCTGATTCGAGTTTTCCGTTGGACTTTGGATTTTTGCTGGTGAGATGACTTAGACTTTAGACTTAGACTTAGATTATTTTTTTCCCTTTGACAGTAGGAAATAGTTTTTATTATCCTTGGTTTCCCTCTCGTATTGCCACTGCTTTCATTTAAATGCTTAGCTCATGTTATGGTTGCTAACTAGCTTTTGTTTTTAACAGTAAGTCAGGTTGATCTCTCGGTCTCCTTCATTGTATTATTTATCTGAGTGACCTTCACTCCTGCATTATGATAGCTCATGTATGAATAACGCCTCAAGCGGCCACTACTGACCCTTGTAAAGATTACGTGGTAGATACGCCTCACTGCGCCCATTCATGTGTGAGGTGAAGGCATCTTTTATGACCGGGCTTCATGCCTTGTTTTATGACTTTACAATGGGGCCAGGTTGACCTAGATTGTAAGCCAGTCCGTACGGTGTATTCCTACTTGGCGAATACATTACATGAGAGTAATATTCTTGTAAAGACCTTGTTGACCATGGTTCCTATTATTATAATAATAAGCGCCCGCCCAGTTCTGCTGTGGGGCAAGCCAGTAGTGTAGTGCTAAGGTGGTAATTTGGAGTGGTCGGTTGTTAATCCTAGACTTAAGTAGAAACTTAAGAGGGTATACTCACTGATTGAAATGCACGTACTATCCATCAGTTGGTCGCTGGTTAATCCAAGTGGGAATATAATCCGATTGGGAGTGAAACAGTTTTAAATGTCTTGATGGGTCAGGAAACCCCACCAAAGCAATAGAAGTTCACAACTCAGCATTATTGTGGAGTTAGGGCAGGGATTCAAGGCTAACAATTCTTGTTCACTCTAACAGCCATGCTTTAGTTGCCATGTTTTGAACTCCTTCCTTTTTATATCATTTAGAGGTAGAGTTGTTTTCTTTTATCTTGTCTTATAATTATTATATGATGTGATTGTTGATATGCTGACCCTTCCTTACAACCCTTCCTTGCCTTCCATTATTCATTATTGCCACAGTGTCTGCCTAGGGCTAATAACAAGGGATGTAGATGTAGTGGTAGGCTGAAGCCAGGTCATTTAATTGAGATCTTGTTTAATCCAAGGCTAACAGATTCTGGAACTGGAGTTAGTCTAAGTTAGACTTGACCTTGAGTAGACCAGATTATAGCAGTGTGTAGAACTTGTACATACCTAGTCCCCTATTCTGGCCCTAGCACACTCGAGCTTGAGGAGGCTTAACAGCTAAGACAGTACACTGATTAGTAACACTGGGCACTACTGTACTATGACTGACACAGGCCTAGATATAAGATAGATATAGATCTATATCTCTAACAACACTATATCTAGTACTAGTGGTCGTCCTGGATCACTAGGAGTGGCCTACAGCCCCTTATCAAGCACTTCTGGTAGAATTATAATTCTAGATCTGGATCTTTGCACTGTTGTAAGAATTCCTCAATTCACAATCTCGAATCTCGAACACACACATGGTAGCCTACCGTACCACCGGTATCTTGAACTTCTTGATTCATATTGACCCGGGAAAAGCAAGGGAGCTCACTCCAGTAATTGACTCTGGCATAGGCCAGATAGAGTTATCTTCAGTTCTATGTCAGGCTAGTTGAAGTAGGGTGATTATTCCCCTTTGACTGTACTTTAATCAAGTTGATATTATACGGTATAATGGCTTCTTAAATTTTGCATGTATATTATGTGTAGCTTTGGGTATGATTATTATCTTTTATTCTGATTATATGTTTAAACTGAACTCTAAACCCTTGTTGAATTCCCCTTCTCTCTCTCTCTCTCTCTCTCTCTCTCTCTCTCATTTTATCTTCTCTCTCTATCTCTCTCTCTCTTCCTCATCTCTAGACTAGCACTCCCGCCTGTCCTTACATGACCCCTTAGCCTACCTTGTAGAACTTAATTACTGGTAAGCTTATAATTTCCCTGCTCCTCCTGTTTGTTATACCCTGTAGCTTACCATGTCAAGCTTGTTGTGTGGGTGTAGCTCGTTGTTATGGAGAGTGATATAATGGGATAAGGCTCTATCTTGTGTTAGATTTTGTGTCCCTCCATGTGGACTCATGGCAACTCCTCCTCCCTGTCTGACTTATTTTTTTATTTATTTTTTCCCCTTTCCTTTACACTCCCTCTCTTCTTTTCACCACTGAATGAAGACCTTCATTACTGAATATGAACCAATATGGATACCTCAACGGATGCTGCAGCTGATATGAACCAATCTTTTTCTGTCCACTGGAGATGAAACCCCTATGTCTGCTGTCTCATTTTGAATCACTTTCGTCTTCTGTCCTTGGTCTAAGACCATTCCATTTACTGACTCCCCTCGTTGCCACGATAGACATGTAGATAGTCGTCCCGTCTGTTGTGTCCGCATTTGTTCTATGTTTTGTGTGGTCCTACTCTCCCCTTTCCACGCTAAGCGAAGCCTTTCATTATTGAATGAAACCATTGAAAAGATTGCTGAAACTGAATGGAACCAATCTTTGTCTGACCTCTGAGGTTAAGCCTCTAATTTGTCTTCTGTCTCTTGCTTGTATATGAAATCCCTTGGCTTCTGTCCTTGGTCTACGACCATTACATTGACTGTTTTGTTTGTCGAATGTCCTTCCATGTGTTGTGCTGGTGTTTGTTTGTTTATTAGGGATCCCTTTCCCCCTTCGCTTTAGATTCGTCATGTTGCCGCTTAATTCAGGTGGACTGGTAGTGGGTTAAGTCCTTCCCGTATTTTTATGTTTGGCCTAAGCCGTGTATATAATATTATTTCCTTGTGGAATTCTTCCCCATGCGGTTGTATTACTACTACTGTTTATACAGGGTTTTGATTGTGTCTTTTTGGGTTCACTATACATGTCTTACCACCTTTGAAGTTTGAAGTCATGCCGTACTTTATACTATTCTCTCTGTCATCTAATATTAATTACTATGGTTACATCTGACATTATTAGTTCTGATGCCCTGTGGTATGACAGCTGTCCGACTTATATTTTTCGGACCTTCAGTGACCTTTGACTTTTATCATGGCATTATTGGCATTGCTATGGTTCTGTGTTTAATATGATATAATGGATTACGGAGTATGTGATGCATACTAAGAGAGATTATGGTAGTCTAACTGACTGACTGGGACTTTGTCTTTTGACATGGTTTAGACTCGCGCAACCTGGAGTGTTGACGAGGTCTGGGTAAAAACCAGCAGTTGAGACTAGGAAGCACACTTGGGGCTGGTACCCTTTTTCTGTGTCTTCCCGTGGGTATCTTCGATAATATGTAAAATAATGCCATTCGCCTTACGAGATTTATTGTTACCTGTCGGTCATGAGGTTATAATGCAGGACTTAAGCTGTTTTGCCACATTGTGTTAGTCTGGTTGGTTATAGAATGTTGACCTTATATTTATAGTATGACATTTTTGGATGATGGTGTGATGACATTATATTAATTGATTTTGTTTACCTTGTATGTTTCAGACCCCGCCTTGGCGTTCGTTTACGTCTACGTTAGTGCTACGTCTGTGCTACGTTAGTGCTACGGTTGTACACGTCTGTGTTTGCGCGCGTTTGTGCTCATTCGCTCTCGCTTGTTACTGTC
>JAUMTR010000542.1:0-10304 GCA_032270685.1 Microctenopoma stevenorrisi | reverse complement strand
TTATATGGCAGGCACCTAATAAAGAAAAAAGAGGAAATCAATAGTGTGGGAGCATTCCATGCTCCCCCACTAATAAAGAAAAAAGAGGAAACCCCACCCCACCAGGCAACCCCACACCAGCAGTCAATTACGGCAAGACCTGAAACAAAAACAAACATACACAAACACGACCTCGCCTACACGGGTCGTCACACTATTTATGGTTGTGGGTCTTCTAATTCTTCTGAAATGAGAGCGGCTGCATCTAAGCAAAACAATTTCCTTCTGGGATTAATAAAGTGTTTTGAATCTTGAATAAATGTGCATGTTTCCAAATGTAATGTCTTATTGCTACATTTAGCTAGGTTGGCTCACATGGACGTCCCAGTAATTTATTTTCTCACTCTTCTTTTTCAGAAATGCCTTCTGCAAAGCTATTCTATAATTTCATGGCAGCTTTGGCAAATACCTTATGATGACCTTTCAGGATGGCTTCACTGAATGTTGAAAATCAGGTTACCAATACCAATTATACTCTTGTAATGACAATATTATAATAATATTAACTAACATACATAAGGCCACAATGACAGCTTTGACCTTTGACCACCAAAATCTGAACATTTCATCACTGAGTCCAAGTTGACAACTCCAGTCTAGCTCTGGCTCTGTCCAGCATAGAGGCATAGAATAGCCACACTAATAATTTGTCACACAAAACATCCATCCATCAGGTAGATCCACTGAGATTGAAAAACGACGAGACCTGGCCAAGCCACAAAAAAAAAACATTTAACTACATAAAAAATTCAAGTGGTTTACTCTTCAATGAGAATACAGACATCAGAGTACCAAACCTAAAACAAGGACAGAAATGAATACACATTTAAAGATTCCACTGTTGATATTAAAACAATCAAGCCATATTGAACACACTAACATAACATACTGCTGGACAGTGGAGCAAAACCTTTAATCCACATAGGAAAAAGCCTTTCAGTGTAGAAATTTGCATTATTCACAAACACCATTGCCAACTTGTTCGAGGTATGGCCCTCAAAAAGTAAGACAGTGTAAAGCTACCTACTATGCATGTAGACAAAGGTACTGTAACTGGCTTAGCTGTAGCACAGGTACATGTAGAAAAAGGAAGAACCCAAACTTAGATCAGGGCATGGGAGAGGGTTCAAACTAATAAAGATGCAAATAACAGACAAATAATAATAGACAAGAGAGTGGACAGAGAAAAAACTAAACCCAGAAATAAATTACAGAAATGACAAAGGAGATGAGTGAGGGGTGACTGCATGGCAGAATTACAGGATGAACTTTACTTTACTTTGCTTGGCAGACGCTTTTATCCAAGCGACTTACAAGAAGCTAGCGCTGGGTGTCTGGCTCAGAGACACACCTGGTAGGGGACAGATTATGAGTCAGACGGGGTTCGAACCCACAACCTTCTGCATTCCAGTCTGACGCTTAACCCATAACTGACAAAGGGCAGTGAGGAGCGTGGTTAAGGTGGAAACAAGGAAAGTAGACAAAAGGACATGACACTTACAGTGCGGTACTATATATTGAGTCAGTGCAGAAGTTAATTGTTACTAAATATATCTATATATTGGTATATACTGTGTCTCACGAGTACTCGCTCACATCAGGTCATACTGCTCAGACACAGATGATGACACTTCCTCAATCCCCACTCGCGGCATTATTTAGATACAGGATACACATCAGACCGTTTTAGAATACATTTTCATTTTATTTGCCCTTCTAAGTTATGTGATGTTATATATTTTATTTAAATCTATGTGTGTGTAACTTTAAGTTCTATCATGTTTGGTTGGCAAAAAAAATATGCTGTGAATTCCAATCAGAGCGTCTTCCATGTCTGGAACAATCTATAAAACTATATTATAATAATAAGAAAACTTGTATGAGCTGTGAAACGGGTTTGACTAAAAGAAAATTTTGGTTTCGTCTATACTACTAGGTATCAATGCTATATTGACTGGGTATATAGAACTGCATCACTAAAAATTGAAAAATAAAACTAGATAAAATAGTCATGAATAATTCTGACTAAAATGCTCACACTTTTACTCAACTGAAACTTGACTAGATTAAAAAGAGTATGAACGTGAATAAGACTAAAAACAAAAATGTTTCCTTCACACTTTGTCCCAGATTTGTAAGAAACAAAAAATTCAAGACTTCTGTTACTATAACAACATGGGCAGCATTCATATTATAGACATAAATCTTGTGCACAGTGAAACTTACTTGTGTCCCATCTCATGGGCGATGGTGAAGGCCAAATTTAGCCCATTGTCCTCTGCTAACACGCATTTTCTCTTGGCACTGCAGACACCACCCAGATAAGCAATACCTATAACACAATTATATAATATGACAGTGAGTAATTTCTTGCTGAAAATAAACTACTGCAATCACAACTTTAATTTACATTGCTTGGCAGACACTTTTATACAAAGCGACTTACAGGGAGCTAGTGCTAGGTGTCTGGCTCAAGGACAGCTACCAGGCCGCTACTATTAATAAAAATAATAAAAAGAAATAAAAACTAGATAATGTCCAGTAAAAAAACAGCCCAGTGTACTATGTAGTGGGGTTATCCGATTATAAATATGAATATATTTATGTCCATAGTCCTTCCCCCTCCCCTTTACCTAAAGGAAAAGCAGAAAAGTCAAGTCAATTTATTCATAAGCACATTTAAAAACCACAGTGCTGTACAGTAAAAGAAATAGAAATAAACAACAAAAAATATTCACGCACATAAGTATAAATGAACATATTAAGCATAAATAGAAAACAGAATACAAATACAATTGAATTGTGTTGGTTTGAAAGACTAAGAAAATTGTACGTTTTAAGATGTGACTCAAAAGTTGCCACTGTTGGTGCACTCTTTATGCTGAGCGGAATGCTGTTTCAAGGTTTGGGGGCAGTTACTGTAAAGTTTCAATCTTGCCCTTGGTACAGGTAGGAGCATCTGGTCAGATGACCTTAATGAATGTAACAATTCAGAGAGATAAGTGGGAGCTTCCCCATGAAGTGACTTAGAAACAAGCAATAAGATCTTAAAATCAGTGCTAAAACAAAGAGGAAACCAATGGAGAGAGGCTAAAACAGGGATATTATGGTCATATTTGCATCGCCCGGTCAGCAGCCTAGTGGCAGCATTCTGGACCAGCTGGAGGCGAGAGAGTGAAGACTGGTTGATTCCTGTATGAGTTACAGTAATCAAGCTGCGATTAAATAAAAGTATGTATCACTTTCTCAAAGTTGCTAAACGAGAGAAATTTTCTCAAGTACAATATTAAGTAAATGTACTGAATACTGTCCACCACTGGATTGTGAGAAACATGACATTAGCACTGAGCAAAAACGTTATATTGTTATTCAAAACAAAGGGGAGAATTCTGAGTCAAATCATGACTGGAGTGAAGGTTTCAAAGGGAGCATCACACTGCACAGAATTTGTCTCATTTGTAAAGGTAAAAAAATTGTCTACAGATTATTCGTAACATGTTTACATGGATTGAACATAGCAAGACAGCTGTTTTTGACCAAGGTTAAGTTACCAACTTCTTTTCTCAACAGCATGAGCTGACCCCTACTGCTGGGTCAGACATTATTCCACCTCCTTTGTGATTTAAAATACACATTAGACATCAACTAAAAGCTGCTCAAACACAACTCCTGACCAGCAAACACTCACCTGTATTCACTGTAACTCAACAAATATTAAAATGAAAATAAATAAAATAATAAATTAGTATCTACAACAATTTATGACTTAGTAGTGATTAATAATGCATAGATAGAATATTTGTTTAACATTCTGTTCTATAAAATGCAAAAATACTAGAAAAAGCGCTAAAGCTTTACAGTGAAGTCACGGGTGTGGCTCAGACTCTCTGCAGCATGTAAGATGCGTTGAAGCCAGCACTTCTGAGCTTAAAACCCCCAAACAAAGAGCTGTGATCCACAGTACTGTTGTTATCAGTGCTGGTGGTAGGGGTGAGCTGGTTGATCAAACAGTGATGTGTTGACTCACATAGCTAGCGGCACATCCAGCCAGACAGCCTCAAAAGAGCCACAAAGCCAACATGAAGAGTTTTCTGTTAAGCCACTGAATCCTAGGCAGTCAAAGCTCCCAGTACTGACAACACAGGCCTAAGTCAGACTAGTAAAGATGCTTTGTTCAAATACTTAAATACTTGAATACTCATGCACACATGGTTTCACATATAACGCATGCAAAACCTCAGACTGACTACTAGTCTATGTCAGACTATCGGTCCCCAGCTATGAGACTTAGACTTTCTTTTACTATCATTAATCAATCACACTGTTCACAGTACATTACATAATATACTGTTTACTCATAACTTATTATAATACGTATCTATATCTTGCACTTGCTGCTTATTGCACTTCTGGTTAGACCTAAACTGCATTTCGTTGCCTTGTACTTGTACATGTGTAATGACAATAAAGTTGAATCTAATCTAATCTAATCTAAATAGTCTGGGTAAACAGCATTTACAGAAGTAGATAAGAAATGAGAAATCAGTATTCATGGAATACATGTTTAGATTTACGTGCATAAAATATTAGAAGAGATTCATTAATAAAGAACTAAGAATAGAGTGACTGTATGCCATGTTATTGATAGCATAATAGCTGCAATTCTTTCTCAGTTATATCTGTTATTACCGTTGCCAGTTATTTACAGTGACACTTTTTGTGTAATAAGTATATGACTTAAAACAAAGTAAGATTTTATAAAGTTCTAAAACTAGAAGCAATTGAATTTAATGAATAAGAAAAAATAGACTTGTGGTATGTGCGTTTTTGTGTCAACCAGAGGAAAAATCTCTGATAGCCACAGTACCAGGTGGCCTGATAGCTCAATGGTGGCCTAGTTAAGCATGGCCTGGTTAAGCTCAATGGGTTAAGCGTCAGACTGGAGTGCAGAAGGTCTTAGGTTCGAAACCCTCCTACTCCATCCCCTACCAGGTTTGTCCCTGTGCCAGACACCCTAGATCCCCGTAAATCGCTTTAGATAAAAGCATCTGCCAAGTAAAGTAAAGTAAAGGAGTGTTCAGTTAGTGTCAAAGAAAGGGAGCTAGTAGCACTACTACAACGGTTGTATCTCTCTCATAAAAAAGATAAAAATGTGGGAAATCTGAGGTTCCATGGTTCATATGACAAAGTTTATCTATGAAAAACACTGGCTGCTGCTCTCCGAGGAACGGGTAGTACATTGAGGGGTCACAGGTCAAGTCGCTGAACATCTGGATTCTTTACTACTTTCATTCTGTATCAATGTCATTTAAACTTAGGGGAATATTTTTGCCCTCTGGGAAACTAAATATACTGGACCAAACTAGACTTATTCCAAAATTCCTGTGGTCAGACAGGAAAACAAGCTGCAAATAAAACTGCCTGGCTTTTGTTAACAGAGGCCAATACGTTGTCTTCCAAGGATATAAATCACAAGTGTAAATGTTACAGCATTATATATTGCAGTCATGTTCACAGAGGCAGAACTAATTCATGCAACAAGAGGAACAAGACACAGACTAGAACATTCTTTAGCAACCCAAGATAGTATTCACAGATTTTTACTAGCCATAAAATTAAATAACTATGCAGGTTGGTGGATGTACTCTTCACTATGTAGCAGAAACATCTGGTCAGTTTGACGCCATCTCTCCACTAAAACTTTGAAACTACTGATCTAAACAGGGTTTAGTACTCCTGTTGTAGATATTAGTCTGGATTTTAAGTCACGTGAGGAACTGATTGAGATGACAAACACCATTGTGTATTCTTTCAGTTATCAGGTTCTACAGAGACAAAGGTAACTCTCTGTTACATTGGACTTTCCAATGAACTACAGTGCGTGCAGTCTGGTCTTCTGCAACAACAGTGTATGACATACCTGAGGCAAAGAAGTCACATACAATAACTGAGTTCAAATTTACTAAAGCTAAATAGGAGTTGATGCTATCAAACCAACAATAAAGCAGTGCAGAGCAGAGCACAAATTGACACTGTAAAAGAAGCCTGGCTCAAGGGTGATACACCTGGTGACATGACATAGTACTGAGTACATACACAGACACAAAGATTAAGCTTCTAAAAAATTCTTTGGCTAATTTACTTGATTACCATATCAGATTTTTATTCCGGTTTGGAACATTAACTTGAGGTCTATATCCCAGAAAATGGCTCTGCCAACTGGCTCCTCATCATTTATAACCTCAGGTACAACTTGACTCGTAACATACGTCACTTCTTATGTGTCACATTCCTAAATAAACAAAATACACTTGGTGGTACTCCTGAGAAACAGAGATGTGGACGCACTACAGAGTCAACTTGTTTCTTTCTGGCTGTCCAACAGATGTTGCAGCAACTGTTATTAATAACTATGTAATTTAATTTATTTCACTGAATTAAATAGAGAAATCAAGTATAGATCATTGTGAGACACTGTAACTGGCTGCCTGACAGCTCAATGGTTAAGGCAGAGAGCTGGGATGCAGATACAGCAGGATCAATTCCCAGCTGCGGCACCCAACCCATCCAGGTGTGTCCCTGCGAGACCTGTGGCTGACCTAAGCACCGCCTTTGGCTGCTCACAGGGGGATGGGCCAAATGCAGAAGACAAAATTCGTTATAACATGTAACAATGTATTCAATGACAATAAAGGGGATTCTTCGTCTTCTGTATAACATCCTCACAGCCCGAGTATTCCTCCACAGCCACTAACAGGTCAGTTACAACCAAGCAAGCATCAATGGTTGGCGAGCATATTTTTGCTGTCTGACCAGATTTAAGGAACAAAAAACATGAAAAGTGTTTGTGTGCTAGCTCGTGTGTGTAAGACAGAGAGACACAGAGAAGGGGGAAAAGAGAAAGAGACATAAATGTACTCACCCACGGTATCACAGGGTTCATCTTTATGAACACAGAAATCGGTCCTGAAAGAATAAAAAGACAGATTAATGCATCGATTCGGCCAAGTGTTTTATTTTGGCTAATGTTAGAAGATTGCAAGTATAGAAGCACCTATCTTCAGAGTTGTCTTTCATGGAAAAAATAAACAATATTGCATTAAAGTTGTAAACATGAAAACTGACGAAAATCTGTCAGTGCCCAGGCCTGCAGTTGTTTACATGTTGTTCTGTTTTGTTTTTAAAGTAGTTATGTTCTTCATGATTTGTTTTGTAGTCTGGGTTCACCATTTGTAGATAACATCTTTCACCGTGGTTTGCTGTAGTCCCTAAGCTTAAGAAATGGCTTTGTTTTTTAAAACCTTTTAACATCACTGTCAGAATTTTCTGTCAGTAATCAGTAACATAAGAAAATAAATGGTAAGACAATGGTATTGTTTTTATTGGTAAAGTCTCTATTAGAATAGTTTTTATTTTATTGTTTTTAAATTGTCCACTTTCTGCCGTGACGATGCAAATAAAATAAATAATTGTGACAAATGCGCTGAAATGCTTCTTCACAGTACTAAACCGTTCGTTTCAAAGAGAGAAATAGGCAAACATAATACCTAGCTGACACAGAACCTTAATTGGTCCGGTGAATCAGGCATTAAACAGAAGAACTAACTGTCTCTATTATAAATGCATGTGCGCACGCACGCCTATTTTAAAGCATCAGTTACATATAGATATAGGTATAGACCAATCAATCACAACATCAATAACAACAACAGGTGGAATTAATATTGTAGTGTAGAAATGTAATGCTGGTCTAGATCAACACATGTAAGAACTCACGGGGACTTAAAGCTGGGGCTGCATACAGAGACAGCTATAGACTGCTTCCTGACCTTTAGTCTTTTATGTAGAGGACATATTAACAGCACTGTGAGAGAGAAACAGACAGACACAATGCTCATATTCACAGCACAAACAGTGTAAAAGAAACCAATATACTCTGGAGATAGTTTTCGATAAATCTTATAGATAGAGGTGGATCAGGTGACTCTTAGTTATCTCTTAGTTATGCTGCTATAGGTTTAGTCTGCTGGGGGACTTTCCTGGCACTCTAAGCTCCTTCTCCTTCTTCTCTCTCCCCCTCTCTCTCTATCTCTCTCCCTCTCTTCATGACATCATTAAAAGTTGTTAACATTGTGTCTCCCCTCTCCCCTAGTTGTGCTTTGTCGTTCTGTCTCTTTTTCTCTCTGTACCTTTCTGCAGGTGTCCTTGACCTTGGAGTTGTGTGATTTCACCCTGTGACCACTAGTCCTACCAACCTGCCCAGTGCTTCGTCGGCAACTGGTCGAGGCAGATGGCCGTCAACCCTAAGCCTGGTTCTGCCGGAGGTTTCTTCCGTTAGAGGGAGTTTTTCCTTTTCACTGTTGCCTAGTGCTTGCTCAAGTGGGACTGTTGGGTTTTCTCCATTATTTTGATTATATATACACTTATATTTTTGCAAGGTCCTAAACCTTGCTATGTAAAGTGCCCTGAAATGACATTCGTTGTGATTTGGCGCTATACAAATAAAGATGAATTAAATTGAATTGAAAGTATGCTGGCAAGATTTGCATTTTGAGTTTTCTGTCATGACATCTGAGCCAGTCGCGACAAATTGGATTGCATCAGTTGGAGTTTGAGTCAAAGAGATTTAAAAATGAGAAAGCATGACTCAGTGTAATGATCTCCACTTTCATCCTAGTTCTCTGACAAAAGTAGAAGAGTGGTGAGTGTCTGCAGCCTTTGTCCTTATTAGAAAACTGGTTACACGTATACTTCGCAGAGAATTCTAAGTTCTCTGAGAGAACTTGACTGGGAGAAATCTAAATTACAGAAAACTGGTTAACGTGACCGTTATAGAAATCAGTTTACCTACTTGAGAAAGCAGACTATAACCATGTTACTTAAGTGCATGTCAATACACTAAATGATTTGAAAAGGCCAGCTGTGGAGGGAAAACTACATTCTAGCACTACACAAACAACAGTGGAGCATGAGAAGTTCCTCAGCTTGGCGTGAACAGCTCCACATCAGTATTCGGAAACTGGACCTGGTTGTCAACAAAGGTATGCAAGTTTGGTGAAATGTTTTGCTATATAAATAGTGGCAGCTGCAGCCTGAATTTATTACTAACAACAATAATGTAACAATACAACTATAGTACTGTAGAAAGAGATGTTTTCAGTAGAGGTTATTATTTCATGTTTATATTCAACGTGTATCCTACCTATGTCAACAGAGGCAGCTGACAGAGTGCTGTCAGATAAATGGTACACTGAGGTGACAAAACTGGAAAAAAATAGGAAACAAGAAAACTGTTTACAGATAGGGTAAATGTTTTTTGAATACTAATAATAATCACTACACAGCTATCATCTGTTCTACACCTGTATTTTTTTATTGCTGATGTCTAAATCTAATAACTGAATTAAATATTAGTAGAGAGAGAAAATGTTAAGCAAAAAAAACCTACCAATAGATATTGGCCTTAATCACTTTTTGGCAACCTGGAAACAGCATAATACTGGTTATACTGGTCCTATACTAGAGAGGGGGGTGAGACTGCCTAATAAATGTGTAGATTTAAGACACACTAGTACAATAACAATAACCTTAAGCAGAAAAGGGCTTTTAGGAAAAAGATATCGGCTCTAATCACAATTTGGCAATGAGAAAACGCTATTATACTGGTTGTACTGGTCTTGTGGAGGAGTTGAAGTGGTATAAATGGACTGGATGGTTTATGCTGCAGCACTGAGCAGGAAAACTGACTCATGAAATGACTGAACATTTTCCTTTATTAATGTATGTTGTTGTCATCATTCGTATAGTGAAACACATAGGTAGACGTAGGAACCTTTACAAACGCAAATATACATCAGTATATTTGAACAGAGTCCTGCTTCTTCACAACATCTTACAGTTAAACAGCACCGACACAACCGAGGACCAATTTAAACGACTCCGCTAACTTTTGTTACAATTGTTGAGTTAAAAAACTCTCCAAACCCTCAAATTTCACGCAGACATACCTTTGCTATTAACTCGGGGATACGTGCAGTGGTTAGTTTTTCCACTTTAAGACAATCTGAGACAGAAAGAAGCAGCTGTAGTTCTAGTTAACTGTGCAATGCGTCTTGTTGTCTCAAAAATCATACCTTGAGACCGTCTCGGGTTCATCATTTAGGAAGGAGAGGAAATCAGTTAAATTAGAGTAACATCAGTTTAATTATCAGAAGAGTAAGAGTTCCAGCGCTGAGCCTGGACCGCTTTGCAACACAACATGGCGT
>JAUMTR010000501.1:0-10330 GCA_032270685.1 Microctenopoma stevenorrisi | reverse complement strand
AGTTGGTCAATTATCTCACCTTCGGCTATCTGCTGAAGCTGGCTTTTCTTTTTGTACTGCCTCTGTATTTCTATATTCTCCCCAATGACCAGCAGCTTGTCTATGGCCTCTTCCCCTTAAATAGGAACAAGCATACACTTAAATTACAATAAATTGGCTTAGGCAATGTAGTTTTAACCATAAAATGCTAAAACCAAGTTTGAAGGTGTAAACCAAAAGAAATGACTCTTGTGCTAATCAAACTGTTCAGGGCTGGCTTGTTGTCAGGATAGGACATAAGTCATGTAATGCACTAAGAAAATTTTAAGTGCACCCGATAAAGCTTATTTTTAAATTGAAACTAACAATCAAGGTTTGATGTTACGCTGCAGATTTTATACAAATTAAAGTTGAAGAAACAATGTCCATTTTTATTGAAACAACAACTTATTTTCTCCATACAGGCATACCTCGAACAGTGTGATTTAAAACGAACTATAATGTTTTGCTGCTTTTTACCTTTGTTATTTTTTACGTACCCAGTTCTGTGGAACTTGTCAATATCACTTATTACTTCGTTGTTCATTTGAAGATCATCTTTCAGCGTTTTTAACACAATCTTCTTTACTTCTTCTGGGCTTTCTTTGCGATCTATAGGAAGTTCGACATTTTTTAATATGATATTAGACCGCCTTGTGTATTGGTCGAGTCTATCAACCTCTAGTGACCAGGGGCGGATCTACAGTGGTGTTTTTAGTGTCAAAACACCACATAAAAAAATCCTCAGCAATTTATTTTTATTGCAAAGAATTTTTCATTTATAATCTATTTCTCTTTTCTCTTTCAATAATTTCCCAAAAATTTGAAGAAATGCGACGATATTTTCCGACTTTCTTTGATTTTCGCCGTTTTTCTCTGATTACTTGCCGATTCTTCCTTGACACCATAACCCTCAAGGATAATATTTTACCGAATCAAACCTTACATAGGGCATCATCGTTATGCACAGTACACATGGTGTCAGTTGGTGTTTAGTCATGGGTAAAATACAGATCCCTCGCTAAGCTAAGCTAATCTGAAGATTACTCCACAAAGCCAAAGGTTAAATCTGGTTAAATCTGGTCTTCCGTTTTACCATTTCATTAAAATTTTGCATAAGTAAACGCATATGATCAAAATCCATCTCTTCTCGTTGGATTGCACGCTGCGCGTTACTTCTCGTGTTACATTTTAACAACTTATAAAAATGAGTCTGTTAGAATTAATCAATAATATCAAGAAATCCTTCGACGAAGACCACGTTGAGAGAATCAACAAAATTAACTGCCATCTACAAAATAGATTAAAAACCTTGTTAAATCAACCGAAGAGGATTCTTCGCCCGTCACTGGATAAAGCTGCGAACGATCAGTGGAAAGAACGACTATCGGAAGAAGACAGCTACAGTGGAAATGAATTTTATACAGCTAAGTAAGTTGTTTACTTATATTCTGTCATTCAGTACAGTTTGTTTACTGTTTGATAATATGCTTATGTGATGCCTTTTTGACCCATCTCTTTTAGCCAACATCTGGGATTGTCAGGGGTTGCCAGAGATAACCAGGGATTTCCAGGGATTGCCATGGGGCTACTATGGGATTACTATTGAATTACTATAGGATTATCATGAGATTACTGTTGGATTGTTAAGGATTAGTATGAGATTTAACTTAACTATTGTTATTTTAAATAATTTAATGTGCATGTTATGACCAACTGAGCACAACTTTTTTAGATATGACATTTTATTGACCTTTCTTTTAGGATATCACCCAATGGTAACTGCCTGTTTAATGCATGTTCAATGCATTTGGTGCATACAGAGGAGCTTGCAATGATGCTCAGACTCCTTACAGTTATGGAACTTTATCTTCATCCAGAAGAATATAGTTCAAATCATCCTATTTTTAAATCCGTTGTTGAGGAGGGGAAAAGCTTCAAGACCTCAAAGACTGCCTTTCAGTCTTCCTTGGAGGATAAGTATGTCCAATCATGTGGCAAAGATGAAATCAAGTGTATAAAAAACTATGCTCTATCCATATGTGAACCAAACACATATGTCAGCTTTATGGCTGTACTTGGGTTGGTCAACGTCATTAATATACCCATAGAGATGAAAACATTCAGATTCAAAAGCCAATTTGAGTCGTGGTTCAAACACCTTACCAACAGGTCAATAATACCAAGAGTTAAAAGTGACGCAGAGGTCCTCAAGTTGTTTTGGACCAGTCAAAATCCCAAGATTGAAAAGTTAGACCACTTCGTACCACTTTTCCCTGTAATCAGTGCTCCTGATGTGGAAGTTAAAAATAAAGTAAAGCAGTTCACTGGGGAAGATATATTCGACTACAAATCAATGTCCTCAATATTTGTTGAGATTGGGTCCAAAAGAAAGGCAGGAATTTTCGCCGATTGTCGAGTTGTTAAGAAAAGAGATCAAAAGTCAGAAACAAAAATAGGAAAAAAAATTCCTATCACACCCCTCATATCACCATACAAATCATTTTCAACTTCTAAATCAAAAGTCACTTCAGCTTCAAATTCAAATGCTGTAGCATCAAAAGGAAAGAGTCTGCTCAATTTCTTCAGTCATGCACCTGTGATAAAGCATACACCAGCATCAAATGCCACAGACAATGTATTATCTCTTCAACTAGAAGCATCATTGCCTGCTATTATTGTCAGCCCATCCTCTTCAGCATCATCAGTTCACAAGGAGCCAGTTTTATCAGCCAATATGCACCCAAAATCTCCTGTAGCAAATTCATCAATTCTGCAATCAACCAATCACCACGATATTCATAATTATGTAGAAAAGAATCTCTCAGCATATGACCGAATTGAAGCAATAAAGAATTGTTGGGAGCCAACTAATGAGTACAAGTTTCCACTCAACAAAACGAAGAAAAAGTTTCAACACCAATGGTTGTCATCATACAAGTGGCTTGCCTATTCAGAAAATGCCAAGGGCGCATTCTGCAAAATGTGTGTACTATTTGGCTCTGCAGTTGGTGACCTTCAGCTCTTTAATCGTCCATTTTGCAACTATAACAATGCACATGCCAACTTCAAACGACACGATTCAACCAAGGTCCACCAAGAATCGAAAGCCAAGTACCTAGCTTTCAACACAAGTATTGTGTGCAAGAGAAGTCAGTCCATAAATTTAAAACTAGACTCTGCAGCAAGGTCGCAAGTAGAATCAAACCGAAAAAAGCTGAAGCATATCACACGTGCCGTCTTATATTGTGGCAGGCAAAATATTGCAATGCGTGGACACAGAGACGACTCTAGGCACTACGATGATGTCAAGAATAATCCTGGAAACTTTCAAGAGCTTTTGAATCTCCTAGTCAAAGCTGGTCTCAAGGAATTGGCAGATCAACTAGTTAATGCTCCCCTAAATGCGACATATAGATCAAAAAATACTCAAAATGAACTTATCAATATTTGTGCAGAACAAATTCGATCATCAATAATCACAGAGATAAAGGAATCTGGTGAATTTGCTGTGTTAGCTGACGAAGCTAGTGATGTAAGCAACAAAGAGCAGATGTCATTTGTTGTGAGGTTTGTGGACAAAAGATCTGTTATTCGCGAAGAGTTTCTGGACTTCCTTCACTGTAATGATGGAACAACTGGTAAAGCCCTATCAGAACTTATATTAGATAGACTAAAAAATCTAAATATTGATATTATGAAATGTCGTGGGCAAGGATATGATGGTGCAGGGAACATGAGTGGACAATATAATGGATGTGCTGCCAAGATCCGTGCTGTTAATGGGTTAGCAGTGTATTGTCACTGCCAATGCCATATTCTAAGCTTGTGTGTATGTGCAGCCTGTAAAATTCCTGCTGTTGTATCTATGATGGAAATGTTAAGGTGTATATTCCACTTCTTTGACTTCTCATCCAAGAAATTTCTGTTGTTTGAGCAAGTTTTGGACAGACTCTTCAAACCTGAAGCAGAAACAGCTGGTCATGAAGTTGATCAGAAGTCTACCCTTTGGAGAAAGTTAAAGCAGTGCTGCAGAACACGCTGGGTGGAAAAGGTGGATTCTTTCGACTCTTTTGCCAGCCTGTTTGATGTTGTGGTTTATACGCTTCAGGAAATCGCTGAAAACAAGAGAGACTCTATTGGATATCCATGGCAAAATGACTCTGTCGGTCAAGCTTCAAATCACCTAAAAGTAATCATGGACTTTAATTTTCTATTCACATTGGAGGTTGTAAGAAAATGCCTGGGCTATCTACGCTCACTCACTGTTCGTCTACAGAAGAAAGGTTGTGACATTGCAGAAGCATTTCGTCATGTGCAAACTGTGATGAGTGCGTTGCATAATATTCGAGATGAATCAAACATCGAGAAGCATCACACTGATATGTTCGAGGCTGCAGTAAAGGTGGCGGAGAAACATAATATTCCAGTTGAAAAGCTGAGAACATGCTCTGAGCAAAGGTAAACCTTCCTTAATTTCTTCCGGGACGGGTTACCAAAATTTGAAATATTGACCTGATTAAATTATCTTTTCTGTTGTATTTAGATTTTTAATCTCTATAGATTTCTTTCTCTCGTTAATTTTGCCAGTGTGAGTCCTTTTATAGATAACTATTTTTTATATTTTGTAATAGTCTTTTTTATGCATTTGTTCCAAAAAGTTGGGACTTTTGGCCAAATTTGATCAGGAAAATCGGTATTTGTAGCAAAAATAAAATAGGAATGGGAGTTAATTCATAACTCTAATTATTAACTTTCTTTTAAAAGGTATCGTGCAAATCATCCAAGTGCAACTATATCAGACTACTATCGCGATTCGTTGACTATTCCATTCTTGGATAACATCTTATCAACGATGGGGGAACGCTTCACACCAACAAATCTTGCGTTATACAGTGGCTTTAATCTACTTCCACCTGTGATGATGAGGAATGAGAAGTGGCGAGAAGATCTCAAACCATTCCTGCATATTTATCTTCACACTATTAACGGTAAGAATGATCAATATATTAAAACTTTCTTTGAAATGGTTTGAAATCGACATTTTTTTATATTTTAAGATGATAAAATAGTTAAATTATTTTCCTGATTATGTGCTGCATCAGATAATTTAAAGTTTTGAATAAGCGCTGATAAATATTTGCTATGAATAAGTCCTTGAAAAAGTGCATAAATGATGGATAACCCTTATGTAGTGATTGTGCAGATATCCTGTAATCTGAACATATTTCGATTGTATCTCAATAAGATGCAACTAATAGTAATAAGTGCATTTTGTTATTTTTGCATTTTAGGCTTATTTCAAATTTATTTTTGTAGGTTAGTATAGTAGCTTGATTAATTATGTATGAAAAGCCTTAAACATTCCTTTTTATTTCATATTTTTGTTAATTGGTGTGATGCAGCATGTAATAGAATCAACATCTATTTATTGTATTGAAGTAATCATTTTCCTATTATTTATCTCTTCATTTTTTGTATATAATGTACATAAATTCTGATCATTAATATAGTCTCCATAAGGACCTTGTAATTCAATGTGAAAACCCTGGAAGAGACCTGGGATATGTCACCGAAATCAGTGGCCATCATGAAGATGAATTTATGAATTTATTAGAACATATTCCTTGATTCTTCTAGGACTCGGATCAGCTGATGCTGAGCTGGATCTTTGGGAAAACTGGTGGGCTGTCGAGTATCGCCGAGCAGGCAGTAACATTGAATATGCATCAATGTCGATTCAAACTCTACTGTCACTATGTCAAAAGCACGACTTAGCTACTACGTTTCCTATAATCTATGGATCATTGAAGATTCTTGGAACAATTCCCGTTACGACTGCCGAAAATGAAAGAACAATTTCGACACTCCGACGGATAAAAACGTACTTACGTAGTACAATGAAGCAAGAACGCTTCTCGAATTTGGCTCTCTTGTATGTACGTCGGGACTTCAATATTGATCTGGATGAAGTTGTTGACAAATTTGCCACAATGCACCCAAGGCGAATGCAGCTGATAAATATACTAAAATTTTAATATTAGTTTTAGACGATTGATTGGTTGAATTTTATTAAATATCATTTTTGACCATAAAAGAATATCAAATTACTCTCTGTTCTCTAATAGACCTTCCCCCCACTAATTAATTTTTGAAAAGATTTCCACTTAAGAAATTCTTATTCCACCCCACCCCCCAGCTTATTAATTTTGACAGAAGGTTCCAAGTAATACCAATATTAAGGCTTTATTTGACTCATGTTTGCAACAAACAGCTATTAATTCTTGAGAATTTTTCCAGCTCCCTCCAACCCTATTATTCCAACCCCCCTGACTATTAAATCTAGAGATTTTTTCCAACCCTCCCCCGTCTATTAGAGGGCAGAGAGTATGCCATTTTTAAATGAATTAATAAATAAATGTGATATTCAACTAATCATTAGTTTAAATTAGGCCCTTTGTTGTGGGGATATTGTATGTATAGTGGTTAATTCTATAGGACACATTCAATTTTTTTTTGATATTTTGACCAGTTTTACCCAGTGCTTATTTTTGATATAAGAATTCATCAATTGTTATCCATTCATGGCTTAGAAATATAGTGGTTAAACAACTTTTAGGAGAGTCTAGTTTTTATAAGTTTCTAAGATATGAACATAGTAACTGAATTGCCCTGTTTTTCAGTTTAATGATACTATCATATACTGACAACCAATGATATTTTTTGTTTTTTAAAAGATTTTCTGTTACATAGTATGTTACATATTATGATATCAAATTTGTCTGCTTTAGTTCAAAAATCGATAGAATGATACTATCAATTTCTGAACTAAAGCAGACAAATTTGATATAACTATGTCACACATCGAATTTTTTTTTTGAATGTGTCATATAGGATTTACTTGGTCTCTGAAGAACACTAAGGAATCACGTTTGTCTAATTTAGACTATTGATTGGTTAAATATTAATAAATATCATCATTTCTGACTCCAGAAGAATATTAAATGATGACATTTTTGAATGACCCTATCGAATTTTTGATGTAATATTCAACTAATCAATAGTCTAAATTAGGCTTTTTGGTTTGGGGGTATTGTAAGGATAGCAAACTGTTTCAAGTTTACAATTAATTATTTAAGCTGCAATAGCAATTAATATGTTTTAGCAGTCAGCTCAAAATGACATAACAGTTTTTCTATGAATAAAAAGTGAGCCTAAGGATATAAAAAAAAATTAGATTAAGGTAGCCTCTTAGCGAAATTAACTCATTTAAAGTGATCAATTAGGACAAATAATAATGGTTTTTCTCAGATAATGAACATTCAATGCATTTCTTCTTTCTTTTTACATATCAAAAACAAGTTAACAGATTCTTTCCAATTTGTGCTTGTTGGAGATAACATTAAACATTATCAGCTTTATTTCTTTTTTTAGATGGAACCTCATTGACTAAATCTGTGTAGGCTTTTTCGTACTTTTAGTCGATTACTTGTGGTGCACTTATCTTTGAGAGACATTCAACGACACGAAGATCAGAATCGGTTGTTAGTATCAAAAAGATCAATTCAAAAATCAATGAGACGTGCTCGTCGTTCAGTAGTTAGAATTGATTACAAATTATTTCACAAGTCAGGTACTAAAGTCCCATTAGACGTAGTAAATTCTCAAGAGTTAGATAGTTATCAAGCAGTTGAAACAATGTCAAAACCAAACAAGATTATGTTTGAATCGTACGGTGCTGATGTAGATGATTTGATTGAAGAAAACCCAATATCCGATATTTGTACTTCTCAAGACGAGTTGGATACTATGATCAAGAAGATAGAAGAACTTAGATCAATTTACCGAGCTAACCGCTTAGAAATTGGTGAAGATTTGAGTGTAGATGAAATTGAAGATTATGAATCGAGGCTTCTTTCAATCAAAACGTATATATTCACAGCAAAAGATGCAAAAAGAAAGATCAGAATTAGTGTTGATGTAGAAGTAAGTAACGAAAAGATGCTTAGAAGTGAAGTTCTAACGTTTATGACTGAAGAAATAGAAAGACTTATGTCAGATATAGAAGATGAATGTCCAACTAATTTTACTGAAATTGCAGATGAAGATTTAGTGAAGAAAAGTAAAAAGATCGATGATCTCAATAAAAGTTTAGAAACAGTTTCTTCTAAATATCTAGAATTAGTGGCGTATTGTTCTGATAAAGACGTAGATGCTATGAAAAAGATCAAAGAAAGGTATAAAAAACTTCTACCAGTTACAAAGAAATATATTTGTAATATTGAAAAGGAGATCGAGAAGAGAGATCTGAGCAAAGAAGATAGTTTCGATGCTACCTGCTTAAACATTCAGCTTGATAAATTCAAAGGGTATGCTTCAACAGTTGATTTTTATTCATTCAAAAGAAAATTTGAGAAATTGTTTTATCGCTCAACACCACGGCGCATGCTTCCAGATTTGTTGAAGAAGATTCTCAATGGATAAATGGAGTTAGCTGGATGAAGAAAGAATTTGAAGAATTTCCAGTTAAAACTGCCTCAGAGATATCATTAGCTCAAGCTGAGTTTCAAGAAGCAAACAAAGAATCCTATGAATCCTATCGTGAATCTATTCACTTTGCAGGCAAACCAGTACAGAATGTTCCTTCACAAGTATTAGATAGATATGTTTTTTCGAATTATGTGGTTGATCCAAATCGTAGAAACTTCAGAACTGTTGTTAGAATAGTTGCTCTAGTTTTCCGCTTTATAAGAAAAATTCGTGAGAGATCCAGAACAAAAAATGAAAATGTGAGTTACTATGGAAGTGATGATGTAAATAGAGGTATTATTCTGGATAATGATGAAATAAAATTGTCAGAAGATTATTTCTTTCGAAAAGCAACTCAAGAAGTGAAACAGTTTAATAAACCTCAAGTATATCAAAATATATCGAAAGAGGTTGATGGTATTCTTAGATTTTCTGGTCGTATTCTTCAAGGTGATCATATAAAAAATGTTACTAATTTAACAGTTGTCATGAAAGACCTAGTTGCTACAACATTCTGTGTGCCTATTATTGATAGATTTTCCCCTATTGCTTATAGTGTTGTCTCAGATTATCATTGGAATAATGAGTGCATAAAACACTCAGGAATTGAAAGTACTTTGCGTGAGATATCGAAATATGTTTTTATAATAGAAGGACGATCTATTGTTAAGAAAATAAAGAAATCGTGTGAAAGATGCCGGTACTTAGAGAAAAAAACAATTGATGTTACCATGGGTCCAGTATCGCAACATAATCTAACAATTGCTCCTGCTTATTATGTAACTCAAATAGATTTAGCAGGTCCATTTAAATCGTATTCTTATATCAATAAAAGAGCAACATCAAAAATATGGTTATGTGTATTTTGTTGCACGATCACATCGTCAGTATGTATAAAAGTAATGGAAGATTATAGTTCTTTGTCATTCCTACTTTGCTTTACACGCTTTTCGTGTGAAAATGGATATCCAAAACTCGTTATAATCGATAGTGGAAGTCAATTACTTTCGACTTGTAGAAATATTCAGTTAAGTTTTCAAGATATAAAGTTCCGATTACACCGTGATGTTTCAGTTGATTGTGACGTAGTTCCTGTTGGTGGTCATAACATGAACGGACGCGTTGAGAGAAGGATTCAAGAAGTCAAGAAATCGATCGAAAAGAAACTTCAAAACGAAAGATTGTCACTTATGCAATGGGAAACTCTAGTCACTAAAATAGCAAATAATATAAATGACCTACCAATTGCATTAGGAAATACAGTTTCAGATTTCGAAGCCATGGACCTTATTACCCCGAATCGTTTGCGTCTTGGTCGAAATAATCAACGTAGTCCAGTCTGCAATTTATCGATTGTGAATAATCCACTCAAAATACTTGAAGAAAACGAAAGTATTTACAATGCATGGTTCGAACAATGGTTAACGTCGCATGTTCCGAAGTTAATGATACAACCGAAATGGTTTAAGATGCAACATGATATTAAAAAAGGAGATATTGTATTATTCACGAAATGCGATTCGCCCTTAATTTCAAAATACCAATATGGCATGATAGTTGATACTGAACAGAGTCGAGATAATGTAATACGAAAAGTTCGCGTCAAATATCGAAATTATAATGAAAACAAAGATCGAGAAACATATCGCTCAGTTCGAAGTTTGATAATGATCCACCGACATGATGAATTAAATTTAAGTGAAGAACTCTTCAAATTGAGTCATATTGCGTTGAAAAAAACGGAACGAAATTTCGAAAAGTAACCCAAATATTTGTGAAATGC
>JAUMTR010000450.1:0-10348 GCA_032270685.1 Microctenopoma stevenorrisi | reverse complement strand
CAGATGGCCGCCCACCCAGAGTCTGGTTCTGCTGGAGGTTTCTTCCTCCTAAAGGGAGTTTTTCCTCTCCACTGTTGTTCAAGTGGGGCTGTTGGGTTTTCTCTGTATAGTGATATATTGTGTAAGCTCTTAAACCTTACACTGTAAAGTGCCTTGAGATAACTTTTGTTGTAAAATGGCGCTATATAAATAAAATAAATTGAATTGAATTGAATTAAAATTAAAAGACCTAAGTCTCCTCAGAAAATAAAGACTCTGAGCCTTTTTGTAAACAGCAGTTGTGTGTGTAGACCAGTTTAGTTTATTGTCTAAGTACACTCCCTGGTACTTAGACACAATACTCAGACACAACCTCTACCCCCAGATTTCCTGAAGTCCACCCCAAGCTCCTTTTTCTTACTGATGTTAAGCTGGAGATGATTGAGCTCACACCAGTCTACAAAGTTGTCCACCACTCCCACTCTGTGATGTCTCCACCCTGAATACATCCCACAACTCATCATCAGAGAACTTCTGAAGGTGGCGGAGCTCAAATTTGTACATGAAATCGTGTACATTTAGATGGGCTTGTCCGGCTGCTGCAGGCTGCTGTGTATCTGATTATTCTCTGCCCCTAATTCATCACTGATAATGAAGCATTATGTAAGCTGACATATGTCTTGTGAAACTGAATAAACCACTTGGCTATCAATGCTTCATTTGGCTGAAAGGTTTTTTGTAATGCCAACCAGTTTTTCTTGTGCCAATAAAACTAAACAGAAATGTCCTATAGCGCTATCACATCATGAAACATGAACACAATCTTGAACAGTGAATTGTGTTTGTTTGATACTTGCAAATAGAATGCCAGACAAGAAAGACTGGTAAAATTGTCCGTTTTGTTAATCAAATTCCTCAAAACACTGCTCTTGTTGCAGATTTTTACATAAACAGATTCAGTTCCTGTTGCTCGGTTAATTTATACGAGGAAAAACCAACCACACAAATTGAGGTCATTCAATGTAAATATTTTAAAATCCATATGCAAATAAGTACAGAGACTGTTCTGTCAAAGCAAACTGCTCTGTAAAATTGTAACATAGACGGCTTTAGTTTTAACAGAAATCTAAATCACAAACTCACAGTGAAAGTATTTGCTTTTTGTTTAAATAAAATAAAGCCTAGAAAACATAACTAGCTTTAGTTTGACTGAAATCCCAATCACATAAATTCCAGTATCCATGCAATTCAGAGAGATGCTGTTGTAACTTTCTGCTGCAAAGTGCAAGTTCAGGTGAAAACCGAGGAGCGCAAACAGCTGCGTGTCATAAAATGTTATAAACTGTCACGTTTCAGATCAGATCAGATAGAACTTTGTTGATCCCTCAGGAAGGTTCCTCTGGGAAATTCAGTTTCTAGCAGCAGAGCTACTGGATATGAAGTAATACTATAAACTTAATACTATATGACTGTCATTATATGGATGCACAGTAGATACATACAGAGATAGCAGATATATATAAAGTTAATAAAGTTAAGCCACAGCTATTCAACAAATGTGTTGAGAGGTATGTAGTCAGTGGGCTGGTCCAATCTCAATGACGGGTTGATGATGAGTTTGGCTCTTGGGCTGCCGTGTGAATAGGGCTGGCATAATACACCGCTCCACTGTGGCGTAGGAGACGCACTGACCTTATTTACATTCTAGAGTTGTCTTGATTTGCATACCAGGTCTCTGTCATGCTATGGATGATAAGCAGTGCCTGAAGGTGTGGTTCAGGTTTGGGAGAAATTCAGCCCTGTCTCAGAAAAATTACGTTCAGACATAGTTATTTAATATCAGACAGCAATGGTCCATATAAAAAACCACACATAAACATATTGGCATTTTCTCCCAACCTTTCTAGTAACAGGAGAAATAGCACATGTTGCTTAATGAGGGCTCAGTTTAATATTTACAATTTGTGAGTCCATTATTCTACACATAGATTTATAAATATGATATCATATGTATACATTTAAAACATTTTATTAGTCACAAACTTGCTCTGGAACATCTTGGGAAGTCAAACATTATTCTAAATGCATCATTATATGCCACCTGAAGCTGTTTCATTTTTGCTTTGCTGCAACTACACCCTAGATGTAATATTTATATAGGTAGGTGTGTGTGTGTGTGTGTGTGTGTATATATATATATATATATATATATATGCTGTATGGGCGGCACAGTGGTGGGTTTCCTCCGGTGTCATCCCACCATCCAGTGATCAGGTTAATTGATCACTCTGAATTGTCTCTATGTGTGAATGTGAGTATGCATGGTTGTCTGTCTGTATTCAAGCCCTGCAATGGACTGGCCACCTGTCCAGATTGTACCCCGCGCCTCGCCTAAAACGACAGCTGAGATAGACTCCAGGACCCCCCACGGCTTTGAAATTGAATGTCGTAATATAGTAAAGTAGAACAGTTAATGATGCATTTCACCTACATGTTTATTACTCAAAGCTCATTACTCTTATTTTAGAAAAGCATCTTTCCACAGTTCTTGCATGTTTTACCAACTAACAAGTAGCTCTTGTTCCTGTGAATGGATCCCTACCTGACATAAATCTAAAATCTCCTCATTATAATATTATTCAAATGACAAAACTGACCTTTATGCATAACTGTATATATTAGTCATGTGCAGTTTGCATCAGCACAGCAAAAGGGGAACATCAGAGTAAAACAACACCAGAAGTAAGTAAACAAACTATATTGCAACAAACTACATATATAGTATATTTTACACATTTCTAGGTGTTATTAGTCCTATGTATTAGTATTATGTTAGACCTGCTATAACGAATTATGTGAATTTTGCTTAAGAAATGTTCCCGAGCTGAAATTCATCTCTGAATATGAACCATTAGTTAAATCTGTACTGGGATTTATATTATTTTATTTAGATATACTGTATTTATGTATAAGTGTGTAACAGGTCAACATATGTAGATCAAATATTCTGTAAACATGATGAATCAGAATGTGTGTTTGTTAATGAAATGTTTTGTTTTATAATGTGCACAGGGAAAAACAATATCCTCACAAACTGAAATAGATCAATGACAATATAAATAAATCACTGATTAACTTTGTTTTCAGTTATTAACAGAAGAAAATGAAGTCGAGTCTATTTCTGATCAGTCTGATGGGTAAGTAGATTAAATGTCATCTATACGAGCACGACCAGCATAATTTAAATAAATAACTTAAAACATTAAATAGTAGAATAGAAATAGTTGACAAGCTCTTCAACCCTGCAATTTACAAAAGGATCTGACTATTGACGGGTCAGAGTTTACATTACTTTACAGTAGAGGTCTCAACATGTTGAGGGTTGGGGTTTTTGTATTTTTATTGGCTATTGCTGATGAACAACTTGGTGCAAATATTGCAAATGAAAAAAGACTCGAGCATACAGAGGTGCAAACAGTTTTTAATTCAGTGTGATGAGTGGACTCCAGTGAAACAGCTCAGCTGTCTGTTTTCATTCGTATGGTGTTTTTGACCTTTCTTCCACTGAAACTACAACCAGAGGATATTGAAGCGCTTTCTCGCCTTGATGGGTGAAGTCAAGTTTTCTTAAAAGTAAGGGGGGTAGATAACACCCTGTTCTCTGACACAGAGTTGTTACTTGATCTTATTTTTCCAGACAGATGTAAATTGCCTGAACCTACAGTTACAAGGCAAATATAAACACGCAGCTCATAGTGATGTTAAGCCGTTCAGTACAAAACACTGTACATGCAGCAAGTGAAAAACTAAAGGTTTCTCTTTGTGACCTCTTGATCAGGAGTTTGCAGACAGATTCAGTGACTTTGAGAGACCTTTAGTGTGACATTTACAGCCAACTCCTTCGTGGATGTGGATATAAGTGAGATTTCAGTAGAGATGTTTGAACAATTCTCTGTTGATGCTGTAGAAGAGTGAGGTTATGAACCTTCAAAATAAGATGCAGATAAAGCCTTAAAGACATTCTCAGCAGTTCTGGAGTTCAGTTAAATATAAGAATCTTCACCAAGCAGGTCTAAAAATATCTGCTTTGTTTGTGTCTACATTCTTCTGTGAGTCTGCCTTTTCTGACATGAATGTCATGAAATCAAAGTTCAGAACAGTTCATTGTAGAATTCACATTTTGTAAATCTTCAGGCAAAAACTTATCTGGTTTGTTTGGGTTGAAATAATCTATAAGAATAAAGGTTACGACTAATATGGATTAATATAACAATAAACAAAACACACTTCTCAGAAATAAAATATAAAATCATTGTAATGGAAACAGAAAGACTGAGGTCTAAAGAACAAATAATAATTATTATGATATGTTTTGTCACCTCCAGCACTACAATTATTTTTCTGTATTTAGGTCAGTGTTTCTTCCTCACATGTCACCTGTACGTGTATCACTTTATTGGAGAGAATAAGACCTGGGATGAAGCTCAAAAATACTGTAGAGAGAACTATGTAGACCTGGCCACAGTGTCTAACATGACAGACATGGAGAGACTCCGTAAGTCTACAGTGAACGTGGCTGAAGCCTGGATTGGTCTGCACAGCTACCCAGGAAAAGGAAACAGGACGTGGTACTGGTCTCTGCCAGGACTGGAGTTCAAAGAAACTCTGACAAAATGGGATTCTGGACAGCCAGATGATAATAGTGGACGTCTTGAGAACTGTGCGCTGATGAATAATCAGAAATGGAGTGATTACCCCTGTGATAATACACAAACATTTATCTGTTACAATGGTAAGAATAAATAATTAAGTTATTTAAATTCAGGACATTATTATTGTAAAACATGTATATGTGAGCTTAACATCTTGAACAACATGTTTAAATAATATAGATACATTAGATGTTTATCATTTTTTGTGTGTATTTTTGGTAACTGTGGTGATAATATCCAGTTTGTCTGTTTTACTGCAGAAACAGGGCTGTTTTCCAGAACATTTAAATTTATCAACACATTGATGACCTGGCCTCAGGCTCAGGATTACTGCAGAGTAAATTACACAGACCTGGTCAGTGGACTGGATCAGTTGGATGATGACAGTGTGAAGTCTGGAAGCTATGTGTGGATCGGTCTGTTCAGAGACACCTGGAGGTGGTCAGATGGAGGAAACTTCTCTTTCAGAAACTGGGAATATCTTCAAGATCTGGTTGATGGACAAAGTGACAAGACATGTGCTACAACTGTGTTAAACAGAGCAGGAAAATGGAGCTCTGATTATTGTTACAACACTAAACCTTTCTTCTGCTATGATGGTGAGTAATACTTTATTCTTATTATTTTTGAAATCTATGTTGAAATAAATTCAGTGTTTTAAACACATGAGCTGGTTTATGAGCACATTTCTACTTCAGGTAATAAATGTTAAGACATTTAAAATAGAAAAAAACTATAACAAAATGACCCAGGGTTTTAGAAATGGGGAGAGATAGAGGCGGACCCAAGAGCACACAACAACAGAACTAGGGAACCAAAGATAATTTAATAAACAATGAATATCACACTAGCAAACTGAAAATCACTCTTATTAGAGGCTAAGAACTCAGAGAGGCATATAACGAGTAACACTATTAATATATACATAAAGAACACAGAAACAGATACTAACTAAAAATCACTCCTAAGGAGGCAGTAATGAACTCAATTAAATGTCTAAGCAAAATATCAAGTGAACACAGGAAAAGACTTAACACAAAAACTAACAAAGGGTCGCTCCAAAGGAGGCAATAAAGAGGCAGCAGGTAACTAAACACGTCAAATCAGGACAGATGGAAACATACACTAAAAGACTAAACAAGAAACCCCACAACTAACAAGAGCATAACCAGAGGACTAAACGAGACTAAGGACAAAATTCAAAATCTCACTACAATAAGAATAAAACTCAAATGTAGCTACGAGCATAAACTATTCTGACCAAATAATAAGACATAGACAACCGCAGATGCAGCTACAAACATGGCAAAACTAAATACATGCTATAGCGAGGGGAGAAGCAGGAATAGAGGAGAATTGGGACAGAAGAAGACAAATTCCACAAACAAGACAAGTGACCAAACACGACCAACCTAGAGTGGAGACGACGTAGCACGATGCAGCAGGAACAAGGAACAAGGAACATGAAAACTAAGCAGACCAGAATCACACAGCTTACACTAACCAAGAGAAAACAGATAACAGCACAGAAAAATCGGAGAGGGGAGAATATACAGGGGAGATAGGAATTTTTGGTTTTCTTGAGCTGTATGTCACAATCATCAATATTAAAACAATGAAAGGCCCTGAACTACTTCAGTTGTGTGTAATGAATCTAAAATATATGACAGTCTAATGTTTACCAGTAAATTATAGAAAATAATGAACTTTATCACAATATCCTAATTTTTTGACAAGGACCTGTAAAGGGAGAGGAAGGAACAGATAATTGGGGACAGTTGAGTGAGTAGGAGAGAACAGAGCAATCAAGGGAGTGGAGACAGGTGAAGACAGAGGCAGAGGGTGAGGGTGAGGCCAGGAGAGCAACAAAAGGTAAGGGAGAAAGAAAAACACACAACACGCACAACCAAGACAAGTCCAGAGACTGAATCCTGACACAGGTACTGTATTCATCTGGTGTACTTTAGTCTTTTTCACTTTACAATCAGAAAATTATTTTTTTTACTTTATTCAACATTTACTTAACATATATTTATATATATATATATATATATATATATATGTATATATATATATGTATGTTGAATTTCCTTGCAAAACACAAAATTCTAAAAAAACAAAAAACTGAGTAAAGTTATAGAAGAAGTTATTTGATTGTCACTGCTGCTGTGCCCCTGGTTCTTTTTGGGATTTCGCCCGTTCATTGTACTTTTGTGTTCTTCCTGCCTCTAATCCCGTGATCTCCTTTTGCTCAAAGTTTACTGGCACAAGTTGATTTCTCGTTCTACTCACGCTTGACTGTGGGCACCTGAACTGTAAACAAGCCTGATCTTTTATGCACATAAATTACCAGTGTTTTGTTTGTGTGCATTTGTTTCCTGACTGCTTTTTACAGCAAAGGAATCCAGCTGGTCTCAAAATAAACTGAATGTTTGTTCATGACAGATAAAGTGATTCTGATCCAGCAGAATAAGACCTGGGTGGAGGCCTTGACTTACTGCAGAACTAATCACCATGACCTGGTCTCCATCACTAACGTGGACGAGCAGCATTGGGTTCAAGAGAAAGCCAAGAACGCCTCTACTGGTTTTGTCTGGCTGGGACTGCGCTACTCCTGCACTCTGGATTTCTGGTTCTGGGTCAGTGACGAGGTAGTGAGCTACAACAACTGGGCTACAAGTAGAAGTAGTGATGACTGTGACATGTCTGCAGCCATGGAGAGAGGAGAACAAAATCAGTGGGTTACAAAACGTGATAATGAGACATTTAACTTCATTTGTTCTAAGTTATAAAAACACTGGAGACTGATGTTGTTGTTTTTCTGCTGAGGTGTAACATTTCAATGAGTTATTACTTTATACAGATGTTTGTCAACCAATAAATGTAATTAATGAATTAAATTCAAAAAGGGTAATGCTCCTTCTACATTCATTTACATGTATAGTGAGATATTAGGTCTTTTATGTTTTATTTAGCTGCTTCTGGTTTATAGCTCATGAAGATCCACTGTTATATGAAGTTTAAGTAACTGGTGACTGTGACATGTCTGCAGACATGGAGAGAGGAGTTTTGTCTTTTATAACCAATTGGGTGAAAGGGGAAAGTGTGGTAGAGATATATTTAGAAGTTGATTCAAGAACCTGAGAATATCACATTCACACACAGTAAGTTTCTGAAATGTTTGTTAGATTTTGTATTGAAGTGTGAATAAATATATCTTATTTATCTCCTATTATTTCTTATTTGTAGTGTGTGTATATATAATATAAAAAATATATAAAAACATTTCTGATAATCAAAGTTTTATGTCAACTTGTTGTTTCCACTGAAACTCAACAAACCACTTGAAAATAATGTTTTTTTCCAATTTATCACTTAACAAAGTAATCTACATCTATCTATAACTATCTATAAAATTAAGCATTAACTATGGTGTCGTCATAAAAGTGTGAATTGTGTTTGGTTGGCTGGGAAGGATTCTGTCAGTCTGTTCTACCAGGCCGCCAAACGGCCTAGTAGCTATAGCTATAGGTAATCTATAGGTTGTTCTTCGTGTCCACTATCATAATCTGATTATAGGCTTCACATAAACTGTTGCACTGCGAGGTAAAGTGTAAAGTAAGTGAGTAAAACATGAAACTACAAAAAAATAACAAACAATAATCTGCTAAGTATATTTTATTGGCAAACTGTGGCTACTCAAAATCACTGCTGGAATCCCAACCTGTGTAGCATACACACATAAACTATCAAATGAAGTGAGCAGTTAATCTTGTATAAAGGATAGAAAGCATCATAACAGTCTTCTACATGTGACTGCTATCTGTAAATCATCAACAATAAGAAATATATATACATTAATACACATATGGTCAGGCCAGTATTAGAGAGAAGGACACCAAGATTCTTCCAGCTGATGTTAACGTATGAAGCTAACACAGTTTGTTCACGTGGAAAATCAGTTCATGCAACAGTTTTCTGTAGCGGAAGAGTTTGTGTCTTCCATTGTTCGAGAATAATCCCTTTTTTAGCGAGCGCTATGCTCACTGACAGAGCTATTTGGATGTGTGAGGTGACAGATAAGATATATTGCAAGATATACAAGCACTAGTTGCACACATTTCACACACCTCCATTGCTTATTCCTGACATTAGGTTTGTGTCAGGCTTTCTCTTAGCATTCAGGACTTTGTTTAAATATATTTTTTTAAAGATCTGCCCCGTAAGGCTCCTCCAGGTCTCTGAGAGAAGATTCATTCGCAGTAATAAGTAAGGACATTCTCTTGGTTGCCTCGTACCAGCAGCGCAGGACAGTGGAGGCCACATGTTAGAGCATCCAGCCAGGCCATGTAAAGAGAACTGGGGCAGTCAGTCTGCGGCACAGGAAGGCTCCTGGAAAAGCAACATAAAAAATAACACATATTTTGTTAATATATGAAAACAATAAACATGTCAAATGTGTACACTTAACTGTACTGTAATAACTTTATATGTCAATGGAAATCAGGCAGTGTATTGTTTATATTTCCATAAACTGATACAGATAAACTTAAAAAGTTTCATACATGTATATTAATGCACCACCAGTCAAAGTTTTGTAAACACATAGAATAGAAGCAGTTTTATGAACAACAAATCAAATATAAAAAACATTGTTAATATTAAAAATGACTTATGTATACAGAAACTGTATCTTAAAGGAATATTTACATAAAAACATACAGAGGTCTATAATCATCAAATGTTGGTAATGTCTTCCATTAATAATTTGCTTGCTAATGAAAGTTTATTAAATTAGCTGAATAACTGATTATTGTTAAACCATTTTGCAATGATGCTGAAGACATGGACTTTTTCATGGATAAGATGGTATTCTCCTGACCTGAAATAATAATAATGCTAACTATACTCACACAAGCAGGATGGCGGCATTTTGTGAATTCCTCCTGATAATTTCATTCAACCTCACTTTTCTCTCAGACTGTCAAGGGAGAAAGAAGAAAAACATACTTTACACACTTAACATGTCGTGTTAATTTAACAAGGAGGACAGAAAGTTTTTTCACATGTTGGACATGCCTGATGTTTCCACACACACCTTAGATTTGAAGGCCTCAAAGTCTCTGTCAGATATTGTCCATGGAGCATTTTCTTTTAACTCTTGATTTGAGGAGCTTTCCTTCTGTTCGTCATATAGTCTGTAGGGGGCGACACCCTCCACAAACCTATTCAGGCTAAAACCGTAATGGAAAGAGAGAATTCAGTGATCTGTGTAAGACAGAGTTAATTGTACCAAAGTCTACCTAGTGATTGTACGAAATAAACCCTATTTTTATTTCAACTTATAAACATGCTTAAATACATAAAATATCAGAACAGCATTTCACATGTGTAACATGACACCCTCACAAAGCCTGCATTATTTAGTGCGTAAGTCTGGCACAATTTTACTCAAGCATGTTAAGAGTATGTTCTTGAATTGTTGCATATGTCATACTATCTTTCTAGTCCGCAGCTCGCATATGTGTACAATTTATTTTTGCTTATATATAAATGTGTAAAATTTAGGGATCCTCCAAACAGATTTTTTGCTGCTATTCTTATACAAATAACTAATGATCACTGGTACCAATCACACTGATATTTTAATTTACTGT
>JAUMTR010000409.1:0-10353 GCA_032270685.1 Microctenopoma stevenorrisi | reverse complement strand
ATTGTTGGTGCTATTTATGGTTGTGGGTCTTCTAATTTTTCTATATTGAGAGCGGCTGTATTCATGGCAAACAATTTTCCTCTGGGATTAATAAAGTGTTTTGAATCTTGAATCTTGAACAGTTATCATTTTAAATGGCACTTTAATGGCACATTAAAACACTTTAGTTATCCATCGCTGTCTCTCTGTTAATACGCAGTTACTGTATAATGTCTCGGCCAAGATGCGAATCCGGCAGGCCATAAATATAATGTTTTAGGAGTCAAAGGTAAGCAATGAACGGTTATGGACACCTACTCACAATCTCTGCTTCTTTCTGTTGAACTACAGATAAACTCACTAACATGCTGCAACATGTAACTTCCTCCTGAGTCCTAATGCCTGCCGTCTACCTATAGCAGCTTAAACAGCCAGTATATAATCTTAATTAAATAATGATAATTAGACTTGTTTTTTTTTTATTTCAATTTGTAGTCTTGCTTCTATTTGTTAAGTGTGTACCTGTGCTCAGTGATTTGGAACGAAATGTATGCATAATGACGCCTAATGGCTCATTCACAAACCACCAATTCTTATAAACACAAGTCATCACAGCTGGAATTCTTATAAATACAAGTGATCACAGCTGGAAACCCTTTTTGCTGCTCATTTTTGGGGTCACCACAGTGGATTTATCTCCTGGTTAAGTCAGCCCCACCTCTATGCTGCATATTTGATTTGGTAAATATTTTAGAGTTAATGCTCTTTCTTATGTTACCATCCCCATTTATCCAGCAGTTTTGTTGTCAGTTCCATAGTTTTACAATATATTATATATTTGATTTACGCTCCAAGTGGCTCAGTGGTGTAGATCTTTTACCTACAAGCCAATAGGTAAGAAGTTTGATTCTTACTCCTGAGTACGTGAGGAGTCCTTGGACAAGACACTGAAAGTATGTTGGAAGTGCTGAAATCTACTGTCCAACAAATGTTTCCACAAAGGGATCAAAAGTATCAGTTATTAATAATCTTTATCAATCAGTTTGATTGACAAATAAAAAAATGTCATTGTTTAACATGTAAAAAGATTGTAGAAAAAAAAGGAACTCATCACAGAAAGGTGTTTGTGCAGTTTGGGTTATAGGTGCAAGATAACAGGGAAGTTTGAAAGGGAAGTTTGAGGTTCATGGAGATGATTGAACAGTTCTGCATTTGTGGTAAGAGTTCTTGGAAATTGAGTAACATGTTAAGAAATATGTCCTGGCTATGAAGTATGTCATGTAGCAGGTATCAACAGTTGACTATAAGATCAACTGAAACCAGAAAACAGTCTAGTTGTTTGCTGCCTGTCTTTACAGTATGTTCTCCAAACTCACTCAAGTTAAAGTATTAAAGTACATGATCTAAATTTTACTAAAAGTAACAAAAGTGTTGTAAACAATGTAATAAAAACAGTGCAGCATAAACAGCAGCAGGTAGAGGTAGGGCTGATTTTATTAAGGAGATTAATCGATAAATGATTCATCAGCATTTTTATAAGAACCTAAACCTGCACAAAATAACTAGTAACTAATGCTGTGATTTTTTATTGAAGCTCATACATACACTCAACCTCAGCTAGCCAAAATAACTGACAAACATGTCTGAGGTATTTCAAAAGATATTCTTTCAACTAAACAGGCTGAAGGTCAGTGTAGAGGTGTTGTGAAAAAATTGGAATTATTCCACTGTCACACACTTAGCTGGAAACATTTCATGTATTTATGTATATGAAATTTAGTACTACAACTGTGCAATAAATCCAGTCTTCCTGTAAAGTGGTTTTGAGACAGTTCAGAGAGATGTTAACTCTACTTTGTCATTTGTAGTTTGATACTGATCTGTACTAAACACTATACAATATCACAGCAAAGTATAACTTACTACAGGTATAAATGTGTGTTGATACTTGTAAAGCACCTAAATAGGCACTAGATGAAAACAACCCCCATCACAAGTATAAGTTTATATCTTCTAATAAGATACTTTCTATGGAAACAGGAACGAAGGTTTGAGGTTTACCACATTATCAGCTACTGACATAACTTATATATAAATTGTTAAATTATTAGAACAGAAATCAGATGTGTTTGCTGAAATAACAACTTAAAAGTATAGCACACATTAAACAGTTCATGTTCAAACCTGGCAGCTCCATCATAAAAACAACCTGCTATATACATTTGAACACTTCTTGGTGTCTTGTTGTAGTATTTATATAGATGATATCGTCTATATGTTGTCGCATATAATAACATCCCCCTCTGTGTGAGAATTTTTTTTGATTTAATTACATCACATGGGAACAAACACAAAAGATAAATCAGATCCATGCAGTCAAGAATGAGAACACGCAAGAGGCAGAGGAGAAAAACAAATCTCAATCAAATCAAATTAATTTGTATAGCACATTTAAAAACAACTGTGGTCGACCAACGTGCTGAACAATTTACAAAATCAACGGCAATATCACAATATGAGTACAAAAATTAAAAAAACAATCAAATAAAAATACATAGCAAAACAAATAAACATTTCCAACAATAGAAAGGACCATTTATTACAAAACAGATGTAAAATAGGAATATATAAATTAGTTAAGTTAGAAAGTCTAAAAACACCCAAAGGTAATGAAAAATAAATAAAATAATTTTATTTTGGCCTTAAAGATGTTTAAGGAAGCTGAGCGATGTAATCAAACCAGTACAGTTTCTCTCAAAAACAAGAAAGGTGGATGCAGACACTGACATTGTAGATACTGCACTGTCTTTGCTGTTCACCATTGTGTTTAAAGTCATGGGGCGATCAAAAGCTTGAACAACAACCACTGTGCCGGTAGAAGAAGAAGGAACAAAACCTGTAACGATGGAGGCATTGATTATTTTTAAAATATGAGGCCCAATAGTGTTAAAAACTTTTTTTAACAAGCTGGGTGAAAGGCAGTCCAGTGGGCAATAGGAGGGTTTTGAGTGATGAAATACTTACTCACTACTTAATTCCCTCAGTGAAACAGGCTCAAACTGCTGCAAGACAGTTGTGCACACAGGAAAAGCACTGGGGTCTACAGCTGAAGATGAAGACACAGAGGACCGAATTGTTAAAACCTTATCCATAAAAAATTCTAAGAATTGTTTACACATATTAGGGCACAGCACCGGCAGTATCACATGGATTAATAATTCGATTAAGCACGAGCATCTGTCTACTACATGTTGGAGCGTGTTAATCCACTGGAGAGTGTATCGTTAAATTAAATAGCACGGGAGAGTGATCGGAAAATACAGATGTTGGATATTTCCGTGATACACACATCTAGGCCCCGTGTCAACACCAAGTCCAATATATGTCCCTTTTCATGGGTGGGAGCAGTGACCCACTGCACCAGGTTAAAAGAGTCGATGATATTGTAAAAAATCCTTGACCAGTGGTTTAAAGTTGCAGCAGAGATAAACATTAAAATCCCCAACAATTAAAAAGCAATCAAATTTAAGAGCAATGCCCGCCATAAAATCATAAAACTCTTTAATAAAAACTTTATTAATTTTGGGAGGACGATAACAAGCGCAGAGGACAGGAGTATCCTAGTGACGTTCAAAAAGCTGAAGTTCAAAGCTGGAAACTGGGCTCAGCTGCAATGATTGATGACAGCAAAAGCAAGAATTAAAAACTGTCACAAGGCCTCCACATCTACCTGATGTTCGGCTGAACACACCTGAACCAGGTAATCAGTAGAGGGTAGGGCAGGAAGGGCTGGAAAACAATCAGGATAGTAGCTCTTGAGGACCAGAGGTGGGCACCCCTGTTCTAGACAAATTTGCAGCCCTGGAGAAATTAACATCTCTGACACTTGCAACATTGTTGGTTCCACCATTCAAAGAGAATCTGTAACAAAACTAGTTGTCAGGAAGGAGTGGAAAGGCTCACAAGCACATCCCCCTCATGTACTTTATTGTACACTGTTATACATTGACGTCCTTCAGAATCATCCGACAAAACTACTTCTATATTGTAAATATGTGAATCTTTTTATATTATTTAATCATTTTATTAGAACAGCTGCTTAAGACTGATTTTATAGTTTTTTACGTTGAAACTGGAATTAGTAAGATGTGTGAATCGTTAGGAATTTCATGGCTGCTATAAATGCAGCTGACCACTAGATGTCACTGTTGGGGTCTTTCTTTGAGGCTTTGAAGCTTCGAATCTTTTTTCAATACAATCAGAAAGAAGCCTCAAAAGCTTCACAAGGCTTTATCTGCCCATCTCTGATAAAAACCCTTCTTTTGAAAAAACACCTGTGGCTCTTGCTACCTTGCGTTTGGTCCCTGACATTCGGTGGCAGTGGTGGGATCAGCCAGTAATCAGTTTGTTTCTCTATTTTTTGCCTCATTTAAGCATGAGCCATGCCAAGAAGTGGAAGAATGGTGAAAGGAGCACGATGGAGACTGAACCAGATAAGAAAATGAATGGAGAGGAGAAAAGTGGAGGGGGCTTCTGGAGGGGTGGACAACACTGAGGTTGAAGGTAAGGAGCCCACCATGTCAGATTTAATGTCACTTTTTCGAGCTCACATGGGCCAACAAGAAGCCCAAGAGGCTAGGCAGGAGGAGAATAATGTCCACCACATTAATTTCTTTTCATTTGAGTTTCAAGGGAGGTGGCAGTGGGTGGAGCTGCCTTAGATACTGAGGGGAAAAAAGTAGGACTAATCTCCCAGCTCAGTCTGACCACAGGGAATGGAAACTGTCTTGTTTCTATTGGTTATTTCTTTTGGTTATATTATGTGTCTATTCTAGTTTTTCTTTTGAATGAGAGTTATGTTTGTAAACTGTTAGACCATACATTTATTTCCATTTGTATTTATTGTTTGTTTTATAGTAGTCTTAGTTTCTGTCATCCACTTTTTGTTTTCAATGGTATGTTTAGTCAGCATATATAACCACTATTTTGTTTAGTTTGTTAGGTCAGTTTATGAAGTCAGTTTGTGGTATGGATTTGTTCAGTTTATTTATAACTTAAGTCTAGTTCTATTCTTTTGACCTCTTTTAAGGCCCCTTATTTCTGTATGTTTTTTGTCTAATTATTTTTTGGGTAAATAAAAATCCTTTTTTATTGTAAAAACACCTGCTCTTGCTACCTTGCGCTCAGTCCCTGACATATACATATGGAAAAACTGTTGATCGCCATTGGAAAAATGGCTGTTGTGTTGTTATAATAAATAATATGGTAGAGATATGGTAAAGAGGCTAGAAGATACCAATTCTCTTTATACCTCTCCATTCCACCCACATCTCATCTCTATCTTCAAACATTCTTCAATTTCTTCATCGATAGCCTGGCTGCAATAAAATTTTTTCAATTTTATATATATATTTGTAACAAACATTTAATTAATATAATGAACCTAATGCAGAATAAAAACAAAGAAAGTATGCTTCAATTTAAACTGAATTTTAATAGTTTTCTTCAATCTTTTAACACAAGTTCTCTCCTTCGAAATACAACTTAAAAAAACCTTCAAGGTCATCAACAGTGACTCACATTAAAGACATCTTTCCAGTATCTGCTGATAAGAAATAATACTGGACCCAGGCCTAACCCTGTTATCTTCACTTTCCACATCTTTTCTAGCTCTTCTCCCAGCCCTTGGTATTTCTTGAGCTTCCTGTGTTCCTTCTTCCTGATGTTACCGTCGCCTGGGATTTCCACATCTATCACTACAGCCATTTTCCTCTGCTTTTCCTTACTATGTCCGGTTAGTTACCCATTAGCAGTTTGTCAGTCTGTATCTGGAAGTCCCACAAGATGTTAGCCTTATTCTTCTTAACCATCTTTGGAGATGTCTCCCACCTTAACCTTGGGACATCCAGCCCATACTCGGCGCAGATTTTCCTGTACAATATAATGGCTACTTGGGTTTGGAGTTCCATGTACACCCTGCCTGCTAGCATCTTGCACCCTGCTGTTATATGCTGGATTGTTTCAGGGGCATCTTTGCACAGCCTGCACTTGGGGTCCATTGATGTACTTAGAGCTTGTTCCTGTGCTGCCATGATTAATGCCATTGTGCTGTCTTTCAGTCCAGCTATGTCCAGCCACTAGTAGGCATTTACATAGAAGACTATATATATATATCTATATATATAGATATATATTAGTGTTTGAGTTGCACAAAAACACATAAAAACGTACACTACAGATTTCAATACAATTTTTCATAGTGTCATTCAACATGACATAACCAATCCAAATACTCCACTTGAAGTTGTTCTTCAAGGGAATACATCCTAGTTCTGGGTTTAAATCTGGGAATACATCCTAAATACATCAGTTCCTTAATTGCATACAGAAGTGTTGATTCTTACTTTTTACGTTCACCAGATCATTTTCTGTTCCATATGTCCCTACTGAAATGGGTAAAAGACCTTTTTCCCACTCTGCAACTTATACATTGAATATGTTGCAGAATGACTGCATAAGTGCAATTAAAAGATTTGGAGCACATTTAAATCCAGATTGAGATGTTTTGAGGCTGATTCCAATGCTTGTACATGTTTTGTAAAGTTTGTAAGTCTTTTGTTGTTTTGTTATGTTTTTTTTTTTTTTTATCCTAATTGCGTAACTTTTAACTTCTTCTGTTTATTGCTGTCTATCTTGGCCAGGGCTCCCTTGGAAAAGAGGTTTTGAATCTCAATGGGACTTTCCTGGTTAAATAAAAGTTAAAGAAAATAAAAACTTTCTAGCCATCTGTCGCTCACCCGCTTGTACAAGTCTGTATATCACAATGTCACATAACACACCATAAGATAAATACTATACAATATGGGCTTAAAATGATTTTCTTTTCATATACTCTAATATATTGAGTAATTGTTTTAATAAGTAAGCCACATTTCAGAATACCTCCACTGACCTAAACTGTATAGGCCATTAATAGATGGCGGTGCATAACCCCACAGCCACTAGGGGGCCCACAAGCTACCCCTTTATTCTCAAAATATTTTAGTAAATTGCAGAAACAGCTACACCAGAGTATTGACTTTTATTTATTTTAAACCAGATATGTTCAGAGATGTCCCTTGTTTGTATAGCACAACTAATAAGGGGAGGTTCTAGCATGCAGGGGTCCATTATTGACTCTCATAACACAAAAATCTAGGAACAGTGGGTCTGATTTGATCTTTGTCCATAATTTTGGTACCTTAAAAAGGACCTCCAAAAAGGTTTTCTTAAATAGCTTTCCCACCACTGCCTTCATGTCTAGGGGGGTGGGGGGGCAAGCTTATGTAGTATAAGCAGAGTGAGACTCTGAGCTTGCCCTCCTCTCTTATTGGTCTTTTTAGCCAGATGAAAAAGAATAGGAGCTAATAGAGTGAAATCCCAGAATTATCCACTTGATTTGAACTCAGACTGGTTTTAGACTTTTGATTAATGCTTTTTTAGCATTAGGTTCAATTTCTGCACATAACAACATCTTCCACTCAGGGGCGCTCTCTTGGGGCCCCAGGCAAAAAATTCCAAGGGGGCCCTCAAACTAGGTTTCATCATATGTAGCCTATACGTCCAAGACTGACACTAACACTGTGATCGTATCTTAAAATTAAAATTGTAAATGCTGATAAAGAACAGCAAAAAACTAATTTTACTTTATTAAATAAATCTTTATTTCTAATAAAAAACCAATAAGCAAATAACAACATTAAAATAAACAAAAATGATTAAATAGTAATAAAAACAACAAAATTTACATAAATTTGTGATAAATATATACTTACAGTTTTCATTATTCTCGATAATGAGTTAGCCTTATACCTGCCAGGTAGCCTGTTTGACTACGTTAAAACTCCCTAAGTAACCACATACTTTGACAGCCACAAACTCTTATACTTACCACTGCCTTGTCTCCTTTTCTCTTCTTCTTCCTTTCTCTTCTATCTTTTTTCGCCTCCAGAAGGATAGTTTTGTTACATTTTCGCAGAGCTGACTCCGCTCACTCCGCTCACTCCGCTCACCCTGTGTGTTTGTTTACTTCCGGTCAGCCGGCACCGAGAGGGAGGGGGAGCGGTGGGGCCCCGTAAAGGGGGTTTGTGAGCTGCTGACAGTGCTGCTATCAATGACATGTTTTCACAGTGTCACTACTCCAGTTCTGATGTGGTTCAAATCGCGTTGGTCCTCTGGGGCCCCCCTTGGCCTCGGGGCCCTAGGCAATTGCCTGCTTTGCCTGTCCGTACGCATCGCCTCTGCAGAGGGCAGTAATCTTAACTTTAGTCCAGTACAGGTTAATTATCTAATTGATAATGCTCCAAGGTACAACTCACAAATCCGTAGCTTAAAGATGACAACACGAAGGCTGGAAAGGAATTTGTGCTATATGGACACAAACATCTGTGAAGGTTCTCAGTCATCCAGGTCATGGTTATCTCAAAAAAGGTTTAAAAAGGTTTATCAAAGTCACTTGACTTGAGAAAGCCCTTTGGAATGAAGGGCGAAACGTCGTCAAGAAACCAGTCAAGAAACAAGTCCAGTTGCTATTGGATAAACCTTTTTTGAGATAGACACAAACTGCACTCAACTCAGCACAATGCGTACACACACACACACACACACACACACACACACACACACACACACACACACTGTCTTGTCATTCTGTCTTGTTACAATTTGTCTGTAATTTGTTTTTAATTTATTGTTTTTAATGTACTCGTATTCTGTCTGTACTGTCCTAGAGAAGCTAGAATCGACCAAAAGCAAATTCTATGTATGTGCAACATACTTGGCGAATAAAACTGATTCTGATTCTGATGAGCCTCAGCCAGTGAAGTACTGACTACTAACCACCGCTAACCACAGTTATGTAGTATAGTGTATGGGTTCTGTCTATTTGTTCTGTCGCTCTTACATGTTTATTCACAGGCTAAAGCTGCACTGCCTTTTAGTCAAGGTCTCATCATTGTAACTGCTTAGGAAGGAGGAGGTTTGGTCCACAACAGAGACACGCAAGAGAAGACCAGGCCTACACCAGGTTTTAACATTCAGCACAGACAAGGAGAAAGAGCTGGTTTGCTGAAGCCCAATGGCTGCGACGGGGCACTGGGGGTGCCTACACACATATAAGTAATAAGGTATTGTGATGGAAAAATGATTATTTAAACACTATAAGTATGGTGAAAACCTTGATGTTATGTGAATGATCTTTTCTTTCTCATTATCTTAGTTACCCATGTGCTTTGTCCTTTCCTATGTTCATCTTGATCCTTGTGCCATGACAACTTGTGCCATGTTGTGTCTTGTTGCCATGTCAAAGATAGTAGGTTCCACATAGATAGATTCCAATGGAGCCCAGACTTACTGTCTCTCTGTCCCTGCACTGTTTCAGGGTCGCATCCTCCCACTTGTATGCAGGTATATTAATGTTTGTTTCACCATATCTATGTTGCTTTTTTCACTCTGCAGAGTGCTCTGGCACTCTGTACGACTGTTGGCCTTTTTTTGCAAGGAACTAAACTTATAATAGACAGATCGGATGATGGGTTTTATTTCATCTCTCACCCTAATCAATTATGTTTAGTTTTTTCCACAATAGTATCACAGTGAAAGATAAGAACGTCTACAGGTACCTAATGAATGAATGAACATTTCTGTGATCCGATGCCAGGATGGCGGTGTTTGCATGATCAGTAACTTCAAGCTATTTGTCCAAGGGATCATGAAGAGGGCCAGTTCTAAACATTGAAAGGGGGATGTATTTAATTAAAGAGTGCCTGTGTCTGGGTTCCAGTTATGGCTACAATATTGATAGCTATGACAGCGTTAGTACTTTACTACTCTGTTAAATTAGTTCTAACAGAGGGAGAGTTTTCAGTACAGATCTGCCAGCACTTTTATTGGAGAGACTGGATTATATTATTCTGTTTTAGTCCTGTAGAGCCGGAGGGGTTATATTGATACCATATCATAATCCACCATAACCATGATCATGAGGTTACTGTTAAGAAGATACTGATTTAGGTGAAGACTGTCAATATGAAAATAAGACGGGCCCGGGGATCTTTTGCTGTAGCATTTAGTGACATCAGACATACCTGTAACTTACTCTATTGTGTCTAGACCACTAAGGGAATAGAGTTGAACATGCAGTAGACGGGGATTGTACAATTAAGCCTGTTCTATTATCTCGAGACACACTAGTCAGTAGTAGCAACAGGTTCACAGTTCTTAGTGGTGGCAACTAGTCTTGTCCTAAGTGTGTACTAAAGTTGTCAGGGACGCCCTTGTGGCGTGTAGGATCGACCCAGATGCAGAGGATTAGCAAGAGGGCGGAAACGCACACGC
>JAUMTR010000188.1:0-10411 GCA_032270685.1 Microctenopoma stevenorrisi | reverse complement strand
GCTTCTGTGGCTCGGGCCCTGTCTGAGAAATACAGATAAACTGCAGGAGATGACGACAGAGACTGAAGCACGAGCTTCGTCTGCACAATCATTAATAAATGCATGAATATAAAAACACAACAGGGTTTGCTTTGTGGTTTGTTTGTGATATTTTATTTCAACATTCATCATGAAATGAAGAAACATCTAAGATATTCCGCATGTCATGTTATTGGAGAAAAATGAAAGTTCTTCAGATATTCATAGCAACCAATTAAACTATTGATCACAACCTTGACGTGGAATAAACTGTAGATTGTCAACTATATGGAGTCCAGTTTAATTGTCCACATGACCCAGTAAATAGTTAGTGACATTTTAGTGGAGAGATTCTGGATAGATTTGACAGAATCGTTCACTCTAGTCAAAATATGAAGCCAAACACTTGCTTTAAACTCCACCACACTCATTGCACCACAAAGATGCAATGAGTCCAGCAAAACGCTTCGTTACTGCCCGCACTCCATTACTGTGGTGTCATTGCTTTTACCAACTGTTGTAGTTACGAAGATGGATTTGGGCGTCCTACACCACACAGCCAGAGGCATCCCAGGGCCAGTCAGCGACTCAACCGGTGCACCTTTGAAGGTGCCAAAAGGGAGCTTGTTAAAGTGTTGGCAGGCTGTCGGTGTTGGGATTTTTCTAATATGAACTATCGTTTTCGTTTTATAAAGGTTTTTGTAAAGATATCCCTCCCTCTATTTTCCCTCTTTGTAACCAAAGTAATCAGCTGCACCTGTGTTTACTGGTACTCTGGGTCTGTTTGACTATTACCATGGCAACGTTGCAACTAATTGACTTTGTCAACGTTGTGCCAACTAATTGACTTTGTCAACTTTAGTCACTTTTTATGTTTCTCAACTTTTTTCACCGTTTTGCCTTTGCAGACTTTGTCAACTTTTTGACTTTATCAACTTTTTTGACATTGTCAATTTTATTAAACTTTTTATCTATCTCACCTTTCTTCAACCTTTCTTTGTCAACTTCATGTCAACATTTTGACTTTGTCAACTTTTAATCTAACTCAACTTTTGAACTTTTTTCTTTGTCAACTTTGTGTCAACCCTTTGTCTTTCTCAACTGTTTCTCAGTCAATTTTGTGTCAACTCTTTGCCTTTGTCAACTTTGTGTCAACTTTTTATCTTTTTCAACTTTGTTAACATGAAAGAACTTCAAAAACAATCATGCTCCCCAACGCGATTTCTTGAGAAATTGCTAAGTCTAGTTGTGAGTTAATATTATTAGAACTATTGATTTGACAAAACATGCTTGAGCTCTGTCGCGAAGTGTGATGACATTTCTATTTTCTGACACTATCTACACTCTTTTAATCAGTGGTAAGTTGCTTTTCTGGTTTACATAATTATAAATAATTTTGGATCAGACGTAACAAGGTAACATGTTAGACATTGAAAGTCTCACATTTCTTGCTATCACCCTCCATTAAATAAAAGCGATATTAGTTACTTTTTGTTGCTAAAAGATCCTGGAAACATGTTGGACAATTATGTGTTAACTACTCAGTAATTGTTTCACTATTTAAATTAAATTGCAGCCAGCTATTATGTTTTGATATAATTGTGTGATAACTTGGCCAGTTGTAATAAAGTTACTTGTGATTTGTTATAAATTACCTATAATTTTGTACACTGTTAAGACAATTCCTGAAAAGAATATCTTTCCAGATGTATTTCCTATGAGTTTGTAAAAGGATTCTTGTGCAACATCTCCTTGTGAGAACTGCTGGGCCCATTTCTGCAGATGTAGAAACATCTGTAACTTCATTAATTATTCATGATTATTTAGAGAGATCATGAGTACAGCAACAGATTTTTATTAATGAGAGAAGCAGTCAAAGTACGGTGTCCAGTTGTGAAACGATTCCTGTGAGTTCATTTTCGAGCACGTTTCCGAACTAATTATTCTCGCAATCTAAAAATCTAAAATATGACCTAAATTGTCATGTCATTGTCTAAATACAATAATGTTTGACTTAAACTCTAAATCGTTTAAGATTCTTTTAATATGAATTGTGGAAAATGTCTCAAAAATCACCATGTAATCATATCAAAATGTCAAACTTATTTCACACTAACTCAATTTCCTTCAAATTGTGGAATAAATTCTGCTAAAGTCTATTTAAACTTAAACTACATTAACCTTAAAACACTGAATCAATTATGTTGTTCGTGAAAGATAAACTAACTTATTTATTTTAAACTTCTATGCTGAGTAATCGATGTTAATCAATAGCTGCGTTGTTAGAATGAATAAAACCATATCTATACATTGAAATTCTGCCAGCATCTTGTGTCCACTGAGCTGAAAGTAACAACATGTATTTATATATTAGATATAACATTTACATGGCTGTTCTTCTTTTATTTTTAATTTTTTTTAATAATCATCATGTTTTGTCTGTTATTTGAGGAACAGTTACACAAGAACAGCATGCTTATATTCTTATTATTTTATTTGCTTTTGAAGGTCAACAAACAGTCAGCATGTGATGATCTCCTCTTCTGCTGCAGGTCTCTAGTGGTACTGTTTTCCCAGAGCGGACACCACCACAGCCAGGAACTTCTGAAAAACTGCCTGTACATCACCAGTGAAGTCTTTACCCAGCTGAGCAGCAACCACGATGGTCAGACACTCGGCCAACAGCTGTAACACAACAAGCAGCAGAAAACATCAACACTATGGAAAGTGAGGTATGAATGAAGATATCAACAGCAGCGTTAGTTGAGGAACATTATACCTTAAAATTGTCCGGGTCCACGTTCAGTTTCTCGGAGTGCAGCACGCTCAGCTCTGCATATGTGGCCTTGATGTTGTCCAAGTTCTTCAAAGCCCGGGTCAGACCCTCCAGGACAACTTTTCCATGAGCAATAACATTGGGATTTGATGTGATGGCATCGGCGTTGTAGAGGTTTCCAAATTTTCCGAAATACCTCTGAGTCCAGGGGTAGACAACCAGACACCTGGGCAATTCAAATATTTTAATTTCAAATATATAAACTCTTTATATACAAACTTTAGAAATACATAATCATTAAGTCATGTTTGTGCAGAGTAGGAACATCTCACCTGGAAAGAGCAGCAGGACCCACAACATTAGCGTCAATCTTGGAGAAGATGTCCTGGATGGTGGCACGCTCAAAGTCTGTCCATTCAACCATTTTGCTGGTTTTAGGTTTCTCTGTGTGAGTCAGAAGATCCTGTGATCTGTGAGAGACCAGATGCAGCTTTTAAAGTAAACCTGCTCCCCTCACAGAGGCATGTGATTGGCTGAGTGATGGGTTGGACAAGTAATGCAACAATGATAAGAGGAGGGCGTATCAGCACAAGTAAGACTGAGACACAAGGAAAATTCAAGTTGGCCATAGAGTCTCAATAAAATCCTCATTCTACAAGGCGAAGTTACAGGCTATGTGTCAGTAATTTATATCAAATCACTGGGTAACGGATATCAAGATGTTGCTTAAACATTAATGGCCGTGCCCCTTTTATTTTACATAGGCGCAAACTCAAATCAGTGAAAATTGTGGACAGACCACTGTCGTTCACACACTTGTGTCATTCGCCACAATTATAAACTACAGAATACAAATCCAGTGATATTCAGCAACAGCCTCGGATAGATCCCACATCCAAAGATCAGCACATTTGAGAGAGATATTAAATCACACTGCACTTAGTTTAATGGTCAGATATAAAAGTTCATCAACGTGAGTTGTATAGACGAAGAACCGACTGATCTATTAACAATCTTCAAAGTTGATCTCAGCTGGACACGCAGCGCGTTTTTTGGGAGTGAGATTTTTCTCATATTTGTATTTTTATACCTTGTATTTATTTTATATTTTCCACACTAACTTGATTCTGCTCCTAAAAAAGAATAAAAGGAGACCAGGAAAGCATTAAAGCATTAAAAAAGCATTAAATGTTATTAAACATCAAATATAGGCAATTAACTTAAAATAGGTCTGAAAAAAAAACTAACAGAGAATTCATGTTCCTCATGAATTCTCTGTTGTGAGTGTCTGGCTTAACTGATCACTGTATTGGACACAAAATGTTCTTCTATTAAAAAAATAACATTTTCTTTGATGATTTATTATAAAAACCAGCAGAGGGTATGACCAGGCGAAGATGACAGAGCGGATAAACAGACAGGTAAACTGATCCAGTGTGTCCTGTGGAAGTGAAGGTTTGGTGGGCTGCCACATAATCTATTGTACAGTCAGAGCCCGAAGCAGAGTACAAACCCATGAGGGAGCCAGGGAAACAGAACCGACAGGGGACAGACAGGAGGGGAAAACAGAGGCAGGCCGAGATCAAAACCAGGTGGTGATCCAAAACTCAAAGTCTTTCTGGGGTAGGGCTTAAGGAGGGTCAGAAGAATCCACAAAGGCAGTCCATAAACAGAAATGCTGGAAAGTTGCAAATGGTGAGCAAAGGCAGATTAAATGCGAAGGTTAGTGTAGCCGAGGAACTGCTTTTATATTGAGGGAGGAGAAAACAATCAAGGGCTGATTAGGGGTAAGGCTGAGGAACCAAGGGTAGGGAAGAACAGGAAGTAACCAGGGATTCAAAATAAAGTAGGAAGCTCATGGGAGGAGCTCATGACAGGTTATATAGGAGACCTACCAACATACTGTGAACCCCTTGTCCCTTTCAGCGATCAGGTGGCTGCTGATTTTGTAGCAGAGCCTCTTCCAATAATTTTTATCTGTCAGTGGAAACTAATAAAATTTCTTCTCTGCATGGAAATCAGCTTTTATAATCATACTGTTAAAAAGGGCAAAAATAAAACAGTTTTTATATTCTTATCCTATTTTATATTTAACAGTACCACCACAGCTGCAAGAAAGGTGGCAAACAACATTATCATTTGATCAGAAACAACATTGTGCATCATTTTTTGATTTGTCAAAAGCATTTGATACAGTTGATCATAATATTTAAAAACTTAGACTCAGTGTGAGGACTCAGTGCATTACATTTTAAGGTCTGTGCTTTGAATTTGTTACTGTCCACAATGGTGTGCCGTAAGATTCTGTATTATGACCCATTTTGTTTATTATTTCTATAAATTATTTGTCATGCTAATCTTTGCCTGGGTCGGACTACTGGGATATTTTGTACATTAATACTCCTGCTCAATGTCTTTGAATGATTGAATGATTGACACTGTTTACCATTATTTACTAATTGTAAAGTGTCGCCACAACACTGTCAGATATATTCTGGGGTATAGAGTGTAAGATGTAGAGTGTAAAATAAAATCAATAAAATGCTTATGTGTTAAAGTGTTACTATCATGCCTAAATGTCTAAAATAGACATACTGTATGTCAGTATTGTGGAAAAGGAGAACTAGGGGGTGCTACAACACAGACCACACCCTGTGTGTTATTTGGTAATGGTGCGCAATCACCAAGTAACTCAATAACTGGTTCTTTTGGTAGCCTGTCGGAGGTTGGCCTGGTAGCGCAATGGGTTAAGCGTCAGACTGGGATGTAGAAGGTTGCAGGTTTGAACCCCGTCTGACTTCTAACTCATCCCCTACCAGATGTGTCCCTGAGCCAGACACTCAGCGCTAGCTCATGTAAGTCGCTTTGGATAAAAGCGTCTGACAAGCAAAGTAAAGTAAAGGTTGTTTTTCTGTGATTGCCTATACCTAATGCGCACTGCATACACAAAGTAGATATTAATAACAGGTATTATTCCTGATTTCAAAATAGAGAGAGGAAATAATCAGCAGTCTTGCCTTTACACGGATTATGGAGCATGCATAATATTTATGTTTTCTGACTTAGATGTTAGATGATATTTGCCAACATTTTAATGTCGCGTTATTTGTTCTCTAGAGTCTAAGGAAGTAGTGATTAATATTATTTACATCTGTATTACAGAAAGTATATTCTGGGAGTCTGTAAGTTATGTAAAACAGCAGCTTTGTATCTTAGCACTTGGTATCAGCTGAGCAACACTGGGTAACAAAGCTTATCTTTATTTTGTTTTGAGTTGATCCACCCTAACAGCTCTAGTGTCACAGAAAAGATAAACCTCTGAACCACATCGTGCACTGGCAGGAAACAAATAATGCTCTTCATATTGGAAGTTTTCCAGATGATAAACAGATCTATTAATATTACTGCAGAAACTAGATTTTTAATCTGTTTGTAAGTAGTTGCTCTCTGCAAGTTTGTTAATTTTTACTTGAAAACAAACATGACAAGAATAACTGGAGCCAGACACTATAATTAACTATTATTTCTTTCATTTTTGAGCTTATTGTTTTTGGATTATTCAGATGTGATATTAGATTTGATGTCAGACTAACATGTATATATAATTTAATTATAGTAATAAATGCACATTTTGTCTGTTTTTTTTCTGTATGTATGCAATGTTAATTTTAGCATTGGGTTCAGAGCCACCGTGTGAAGATTTTTCTTTATCTCAAACTGCAACCCATCACTCGGACCGCCTTCTGCAGCCTATCTTGGAGGTGGTCCCGGGTGTGTCTGCGCTGTCTTTACAGCATAAAACCCCCAAAGTTTGTGCTGATCGCACATCCGACAAACAGTCAGACAAAGACAAGATGACCAGTCTCAGTGCTAAGGACAAGAACACAGTCAGGACCTTCTGGGCTAAAGTGTCTGGAAAGGAGGAGCAGATTGGTGGAGATGCTCTGGCCAGGTAAATATGACTACATGCTGACTACTGATGTAACATATGTCATCAACCTCCTCCTCAGACTCATTGATTCACATTCACTCTCTCCATGACACAGGATGCTGGTGGTGTACCCACAGACCAAGACCTACTTCTCCCACTGGAAGGACCTGAGCCCCGGCTCTGCCCAAGTGAAGAAGCACGGAAAGACCATCATTGCTGGAGTTGCTGATGCTGTGACCAAAATCGACGACCTGACTGCAGGTCTTCTGAACCTCAGTGAGCTGCACGCCTTCACTCTGAGAGTGGACCCTGCTAACTTCAAGGTACTTGTTTTTGAGCAAAAATTAATTAAAGTTTGTCAAATTACATAATTTACACAGTTCAAATTAGCCTGACATATGTGCTGGCCTTACGTCTCGTGTGGAATGAAGAGTGAAGAAGCAGGAATCTAAAATTGTATGTAACGAGTGTGATTATTTCTTTTCCACAGATTCTCTCTCACAATCTTCTTTTGGTTTTGGCCATCACATTCCCCGAGGACTTCACCCCTGAGGTCCATGTGGCCATTGACAAGTTCCTGGCTTCTGTGGCTCGGGCCCTGTCTGAGAAATACAGATAAACTGCAGGAGATGACGACAGAGACTGAAGCACGAGCTTTGTCTGCACAATCATTAATAAATGCATGAATATAAAAACAGTCTTTGTTTTCTTGTTCTTCTGTGATGGTTTGTGTCAAACACTATTAGAGTGTAGATCAAACACCTAAACATTTAAAACATTGTTTTTGCCTTTCTCTACATTTTATCCTAATTTCATGTCATTGGTCTGGGTTATTATTATTAGTTTTGTTATGTATTATCATCAGTTCTCTGCAGGGTGGGAAACTGTGACGGTAACGCTTTAATATTCTCAAACTCACTGTCAATTTTCTTCAGGGTAAATATTTACAGGATACACACAGATTCTGGTGAAAAATAGAAAACAAGCAGATACTCTTTTTATATCCAGTAAATATTTACAGTGCAGCATTGTTTCATTCCTTCTAGCTTGGTGTCTTTTCAAATAAAGTTATTTCTGCGTAACATTGATATTTATCTAAGCAAATGGATACAGAAGGAATTCTTTTTAGTCAAACCCATTTCACAATTCAAAGAAGGTTTTCATCTTATATATTATATTATTGTTACCCTATAAATTTAAGAATACTGTACTAACACAGAAACAACAATTTGTTCATTCCTAAGAGGCTTTGATCAGGTCAGGCCATTCAAAATAATAATTGACAGTGAAAATTAAATTATTATAAAACAGTGCATATGTATTCTAAACCTACTGTAAAAAAGATAAAATAAACCACTGAAACACACCATGCACTGGCAGGAAACAGAAAATTACTTTGCTCTTTATATTGGAAGTTTTCCAGATGATAAACAAGTCAATTAATATTACTTGGTTGCACAGACTAGATTTTTCATCTGTTTGTAAGTAGTTTGCTTTCTCTCTGCAAGTTTGTTAGTTTTTTCTGTATGTATTCATTCTGTATGTTTTCGCTGTCTTTACAGCGTAAAACCCCCGAAGTTTGTGCTGATCACACATCCGACAAACAGTCAGACAAAGACAAGATGACCAGTCTCAGTGCTAAGGACAAGGACACAGTCAGGACCTTCTGGGCTAAAATGTCTGGAAAGGCTGAGCAGGTAAAAATACCGTACTAACACAAAAATAATGTTGAATAAATTGACTTTTTCATTTGTTCATTCCTAAGAGGCTTTGATCGGGTCAGGCCATTTAAAATAATAATTGACAGTGAAAATTCAATTCAATTCAATTCAACTTTATTTATATAGTTATAAAAGTTATCTCAAGGCACTTTACAGTGTGAGGTTTAAGACCTTACACATTATATCAATATATACCGAGAAAACCCAACAGTCCCACTTGAGCGAGCATTGAGGCAACAGTGGAGAGGAAAATCTCCCTTTAAGAGGAAGAAATCTCCAGCAGAAAATGATTGGTTTCATCTGGTTTCATTGATAAATATATTTGTGTATCATCTGCAGAACAATGGAAATTTATTGAGTGTTTCCTTAAAATGTTGCCTAAGGGAGTCATGTATAATGAGAATAGAATAGGTCCAAGCACAGAACCCTGTGGAACTCCGTATTTAACCTGCATGTGTATGGAAGATTCATCATTAACATGAATAAACTGGGATCTATCAGATAAATAGGAGTTAAACCAGCTTAGTGCTGTTCCTTTAATCCCAATGACATCTTCCAGTCTTTGTAATAAAATGTTGTGATCAATAGTGTCAAAAGCTGCACTAAGATCTAACAAGACAAGTACAGAGAGTCGTCCGCTGTCGGAAGCTAAGAGGAGATCATTGGTAACTTTGACAAGTGCCGTTTCTGTGCTATGATTTACTCTAAATCCCGACTGAAAAACCTCATAGAGCTCGTTCATACGCAGATGGTCACAGAGCTGCTTCGAAACCACCTTCTCGAGGATTTTTAAGATAAAGGGTAGATTAGATATCGGTCTATAAATAGCTAAAGCCTCTGGATCTAGAGTAGGTTTCTTTAGTAAAGGTTTTACTACAGCTACTTTAAATGCCTGTGGTACATAGCCCGTTAATAAAGATAGATTTATCTGCTCTAAAATGGACGTGCTGATCAAAGGTAAAACATCCTTGAGCAGTCCAGTATGGATAAGGTCTAAGAGAGACGATTTAGATAAGTTAATTATTGAAATTAGTTCTGTATGATATACAGGAAAGAGGCAGTCTACATAAGACTGAGGTCCCATAAACAATTCTATAGCTGTTGGACAGGTGTGTCTGTCCATGCCAGTTGCAGGGAGGATCTGCTTAATCTTTTCTCTAATAGTTAGACACTCCTGGCTTAAGTGAAAGAAAGAGTGATGTTATTGGGTGTTTTAACCCTAAATTACCACAAATTCAGCTGCATGTGTTCCCCTTTCTTCCCCCCTGTATTTTAACAGAAAATCAGTTCCCACACATACTTTTATATAAAGCTTTTATACTCCAAAGGGGGATTTGGGAACATTTTAGGGGGTCCTGAGCTTCAGTTAATAACTCGTATATATTAAATCACTAATATATTACACCATAACACCATTTTAGTCACTTCAGATATTAATTCAACTCATTGTAACTGCTGTTTGTAAATTTTAGCATATATTTATTTAGTTATGAATAAGAACATCGGAAAGTATCTGAAAAAAACTGTTAAACCTGAGATTGGATCAACTTTCTAAACTGAACTTTTCTATTTTTCAACAAATTTCTCTATTAAAAAGTTACAAATCAAAAGCCATTTCATGATTATGGTTACAGCAAAAAGTCTAGTAAGTGATTCCTGTTGACTACCTTTGTCATATTAAGTTTAACAACATGGTTAATATTCAATGTTCTGCATGGAGATGTAAGATACTGTACATTATTGCTCCATCAGCACTATTATCTCTAAATGGATTTGTTTTATTTTGAATACATCATTTTTGTGTTTGGATATATTTTACATACAATTACACAAGAATCAACCAATGTTTTATTTATTATTTTATTTGCTTTTGAAGGTCAACAAACATTCAGCATGTGATGATCTCCTCTTCTGCTGCAGGTCTCTAGTGGTACTGTTTTCCCAGAGCGGACACCACCACAGCCA
>JAUMTR010000027.1:23701076-23718025 GCA_032270685.1 Microctenopoma stevenorrisi | reverse complement strand
GGTCTTTAAGATATGTTGGGGCCTGATCATTTAGTGCCTTATATGTAAGGAGAAGGATTTTAAACTCTATTCTAGATCAGGTCTTTAAGATATGTGGGGGAAATAGATCTCTTTTGTTAATTCCAGCCAGAACTCTGGCTGCAGCATTCTGAATCAACTGGAGTTTTTTTGGATAAATTATTAGTGCATCCTATTAACTGTGAATTGCAGTAGTCACGTATAGAAGTGACATATGCAATGGACTAATAATGAATTAAATGCAGTGTTGAGACGGTTATTATCAACATCTACACCCACTATTATCACTTTATCTGTACTAAAACAGATTGAAAGTCTGAGAATTCAGTTAAAAACTTACAGGACAGGAAGACGGTGTACATTAATAACTAAAACAGTTTTTTTGACTTTTCTAGTTTGGATCTGAGAAACTAAGATTCAGATTCAGATTTTATTTGTCACATGCAGAGACGATATGCAGTGAAATTCTTAGACGACCGTCAACAACCTTAGGAGTGTTAACAATAAAATTACAGGAAAGATAAAATACAATGTATAAGATAGAATACAAAAGGTAGAATACAAGAATAGTGACAAGAAAAGTGACGCAGAGAGTAGATAATAATATTGTGGATATAGTGTTGTGTGCAGGTGTGCACGTAGGTGCCATAGTGTATGATCCATAATGTACGTACAAGTCTGCAAATTAGTAAACAATGTCCATGATGTCCGGGGTTTGTCTAGCTGTGCGTGTGCGCAGATGAATAGGTCTGTGCAGTCTATTTCTGTGCAGTCCATTCCAGGGGTAGCTGAGGTCCGCTTAGGTCCTTCGCGGTCTTCCTGCCCTTGGTCAAGCACCACTTTGAAGGAAAATCTATGCGATGAGAGTATTTAGAGTATTTAGAGGAATATAATGGAAATGATCAAATTATTGAATGTATCAAATATAGAAATAAACAAATGACCAAGTATGGAGATATGTAGATAACCAGAAATATTGAAAAGACTAAATGTGCAAGTGTATATGGTGAAAATGTGCATGAATGTGCAATGTAATGCAATGTGCGCTATCCTTAAATGAGGCTCTTAAATAAAATATAAATATGTTTAGGTCTTGGGTTAATCATTAAACTGAAGTGGTGGACTGCACTTACTTCTCCACCTTGACCTGTGCTTCTAGGGATATGATAATTATGACTTAGGGGGCTCAATTCATTCAGAGCAACATAATTGTCCTGCTGCAGCCAGGTTTGAGTGAGACTAAATAAATCTAATGCTCACTTATAAAGTAATTTACTAACAAAGATATAGGCAAAAGGTATTTAATATTTAGCGATCCACATTTAATTATTCTGGTTTTATTTTGTTCTGTAAAAACAACTAAGCTTGTCTTCCAGGCGAGGTGTTACTAAAAACAGTATACCTACACTTCAGAACTAATTAATAGAACAAACCAGGTGAAGAAAAAAAAACAACAATTCAAATAAAAATTGAGTTGAGTACAACTCTTTTTTTAGCCTTTTTGTTTTCAGAGATCCACTGAGCTACCAGTCCACGTTTACAAATTCATATTTATGAATATGAAATTAGAAACATATATATGAGTTGGAGAATTGGCTGATTCTAGGCAGCCAATCACCTTTTTTACAAAACAAAACTTTTTTTCCAATATGACTATTAATTTACGTGCAGAAGTCACTTAGAATATATTGGTGATTGGTAATAATTGGTATTGGTAATGCCAAAATAAATTAACAGCAGTCTGAGGGGAGATAGATTGTGTTGATAGGCAGTGTATGTATGAAAGTGTCCAGCAGGGGGCGACCTGAACGGACAAGGAACGGACGTCAGCAAGGAAGACGATAGAAACTAAGAGAATAAAAAAATAGAGAGTGGGATCTCAAAAAATATGTCTGGTTCTTTTACTTTAAATATATTAAAGAACAACACATAGATCATTCATGCTCAGTCTGCAAATCCCACTGTTCACAGCGCTATAAGATGACTTTTCCTTCTTTCAACATTTCTTTACGTAATCTAACAAACGCGGCCGATGCGCAGTTGATTTTTTCTTCTGTTATTACTTTTCGAGGCACAGCATCTGCATGACGTCAAATTTACCCGACAGTTCTGTGACATCATATCTATGTGACGCTGCCTCGGATGAAGGTGAACTACTGGAAAATAAATGTGTTTATTATTTTCCTCCCTTCAGCTCTGAAGCCCGGGAACATCGCACCTAACGACCGAAGTCAGACAGGTACGTTCACGATTGCTTGACTGGAGGCTTTTAGCATTTCGTGTTAGCACTGATAAACTGAAATATCGTGACAGCGGGAGACGACGGATGTTTTGTATGAGCAAGTTATCCGGTATCTCAAAAAGGTTTTATTCAAAGCAGCTGGACTTTGAATAAAACTTTTCACAGTAGTTCACAAGTTCGCTGCACATACAAGGGATTTGCTTCTGATCTTTTGTGGCTCTTCTAAGATAGTACATACATTGACAGCAGCTACAGATTGAGAAGCTACAGAGAAACATAAATTATAGACAGTATGGCACATAGAAGATAAGACAGTGTATGTGTGTGAAGCAGAAAGAGATACAGTAATCAGTGCAGTGTGTTGGATTGTGTGCAGTTTATGTTCATAAAGCAGCAATAATCAGTTGTTCATGAGTGTTATGACCTGAAGAAGATGTTCTTATGTCTGATAGTTTTAGCAAACAGAGTTCCGTATCATCTAACAGGGGGGAGAAGCTGGAGGAGGATCTGTCCAGGGTGTGAGGGGCTGTTCTGATTTCTGTATGTATGTGTATGTGAACAGAACCAACAGATTCCACACAAAAGGTACAGTTCTTACATTCATAAGAAACCTGTGTAATGAAATAACCACAAAAGCAATATTTATTTGTTGTGACATGTAGAAGGTTTAGGAGGATGTTTTTCACTTGTTAACTACATAACATATGTCTAGGACCCTAGGAAAAGGCGGTTGGGGACAAAGGTTCCATGAGAAACACCTAATCTAATTTACTTCAACAATTTTATATGAATTTATTCATATAAAATAGCCAGTGCAGACGTTTTGTGTTTTGTATATGTGAGTTTCTATTTGTAGAACCAGTGTATTTTTTTCTAAATAGTAATATTTAATTTAAAAGCACATTTCAAGCAAGGTCAGCAAGCAATAAAAACAATGTATTAAAAGAAGAATAATAAAGCATATGCAAGTAGAGTTTTTTAACCCTGCGTTTCCGTTCTTCAGGAGTCTTGAGGGGCAGGAGTCACCATGCTGAGTGTTGGAGTCTTGGTGAGGTCCAACCTCCTGCGGCTTCCTGTACAGGGACTGTGTTCAGCTGTGATCCACAGGAAATCTCCCACACCTGGTCTCACCTGGTCTGCAACTGAGTCTGCTGCAGTCTGCTGCCACAGGTCACCTGCCCGGACCCTGTCGGGTGGTACTGGTCATGGTGTGTCGGGGTGGTACAGTGATCTGGTGGACTCGGCCCCAGTTCACCTGTGTGAGCACTTCCTGGTGAACATGCAGCAGGTTAGCGGGTCGCCATGGTGGTTGAGTATTGCTGTAGCAACCCTGTCAATCAGGACGCTCATCACTCTTCCACTCGCTGCATATCAGCTTGTCATCATCTCCAAGGTACCTATTCTAATGGTGTTTGGATGAGTGAGTAGAGTGAGTCATGACTGGTGTGTTTCAAGCTAGAACGTAGGAGGAAACTTTTTTTGGCTAATGGAATATTACAGAAAATTCAAATAACACACAACCAGTGAAGTTTCAATTAAACCTGACTCTTGGTTATGATTCTGTTTTTGTAGTTTTGAAGTGGTTATTGTATGTATTAAATATGCAGACTTGCTCCTGATGCAGCAGCTGAACACAACATGTGGAAAACATCACAAAATAATTTACTGTCAGACTCCGAACGTAAATCTGTGTTGGATACAATTAATAATAATTAATAAAGTTAACGCCTGTAATGCCTGCAGAAAAGCGCACAGAAATGTTCATATGGATACTCTAATGCAATGTCTCCAAATGCACAAAAAATACAAAGCGAAAAGTGTCTATATATACACATTTCGATGCAAAAGTTTGGGCAGCCTTGTTAATCATTATCATAATTTTTTATTAATTTAAAAAATTCAATTAAATATATCATGTAGGTGACACACTGATATGAGAAGTGAAAAAAAGTTCATACGATTTACACAAAGTTAAATTTTGTTTAAACAAAATTAGGCAGGTGCTCAAAAAAAAATTTTTTTTGGACCATTCCTCTTCACAAAACATCTCTAGTTCATTCAGGTTTAATGGCTTCAGAGCATGGACAGCTCTCTTTAACACACACACACACACACACTTTCAATGATATTCATTGAGCTAGTGGCCTGGTAGCTCAATGGGTTAAGCGTCAGACTCGGATGTAGAAGGTTGCAGGTTTTTTTGGGGATAAAAGCGTCTGCCAAGCAAAGTAAAGTATTAAGGTCTGGGGACTTAAATTTAATCCAGAGTGTTGTACTAGTTCCACTGCATGAGTGCCTTAGTAGATTTTGTGCAGTATTTAGGGTCGTTGTCTTGTTGAAAGATCTAGCCCCAGAGAGAGAGAGAGAGAAGAAACAAAGTTAATAACGTTATTGCCATTAAAAAGTAGACACAATGTGTAAGGTCTTAAACCTTGTGCCTTCGCATAACTTTTGTTGTAAAATGGCGCTATATAAATAAAATTGAATTGAATTGACACAGACAAGGAGGAGAGGAGCTCAGTGTATCAGGAAGGTCCCAGCAGACTGAATCTATAGCAGTTTAACTAAGATCTCCAACTATAAGATTTATAAAAAAGGAAAGTCTAATCTTAAAGGGCGTCTGCCTCCAGAACAGGTTTTGGAATCAGTTAAATGCCAACAGTGCCCAAATTTATGCACCTGCCTAATTTTGTTTAAACAAAATTACACTTTCTGTAAATCCTATAAACTTTATTTTACTTCTAAAATATCGCATACGATATATTTAACTGAAAATTATTATCGAAACAACCAACAATTTATACAGGAAAAATAATGAAAATTAACAAGGCTGGCCAAACTTTCGCACCCCACTGTAGCTGGTAGGTTCCTGACTGTAGAAATAGGCAACTTGATACTAGAAACACAAGAGGAACATATCAAGGAAAATGCCTTAAAGTCATAGAATTGTGTGGTTTTGTTAGTTTAATATCAGCTGCACAGTTTAAATGTGATGTGCCACGGCCAGTGTGGTGTTTTGGTCTTTAGTAGCCTGGTAGCTCAGTGGGATAAGCTTTAGACTGGGATGCAAAAGGTGGCAGTATAGAATCCAAGCCCAGACTCCCAGACCTTCCTCAACCAGGTGTGTCCTTGAGCAATCAGTTTGTCTCTGTACTGTACAACAGTGTAAAATGGACTGTTTGCAGAAGAAAAGATTCAGATTCACACATCTTCCTTGTGTTCCAGTGGGGGGCTGCATTTATATGTTGCATGAAACATGAAAAGATCAGTGACTCTGCTCGTCTCTAAATCTGCAGTGGAAACACTTTGTCCCCAGAGACTTCAAATGTCTCAGGAATCCACAAACTCGTGTTCTCCCACGACTTCTGCCCTCGTCTTCCTTCTCCTCTCTGACTGTTTTTGGTTCAGTATCCATCTAGATTAAAACAGTTTGTGTCGTGGTAAAGTTAAATGACAAGGACCAGTTCTCTTTGGCCCTGGATCATTTCATATTGTGTGTCTGTTGTTCAGTAAAGGAAGGATTAGATTCTGGTATGAATCCTTTAATCAGGCTTCTTTTTTTTCTGAATAACAGATGTTTGTTGGTGTGTGGGTACTTTGCAGCCAGACACGTCAGAATGCATGTGAGCATCACGGGAACAACTGTATACATAGTAACCCCCAGGTATTGTGCAGGTGGAGGCGCTGCAGGTGGAGATCTCTGAGCTGGCAAAAAGGCTTCGGTATGAAGTTTCGGTTCGAGCGAGGGACAGAGGCTGGACAGAGAGGGAGAGCCGGTGGGTAGATCGCCTAGTAACATGCTGCAGGTTAACCTGCTCAGGTGAACATTAGCAGTTGAACAACCTGAATAATAAAAAATGAGATTGTTACGGGATCCTAACATCTTCTGGTAAAGGGAGTTTTTTTTATCTCCACTGTCGCCTCAGTGCTGCACAAGTGGGACTGTTAGGTTTTCTACTTTTCTCTGTATATATTTATATATTGTGTGAGGTCTTAAGCCTTCAGATGCCTTCTGTTGTGAATTGGCCATATATAAATAAAGCTGCATTTAACTGAATATAAATGATAAACATCAGGTTAATCAAAGTCTCTGGTTTTAGAACATTTATTTGAATACATCTGTTTTTCATGCACCTCAGAACACCACAAGGAATAAAAACTAAACCACAATCCTCATTGTGGAAGGGTTTTAGAAATCTGATCCGACAGACTCCATGTGATTTATAAAAATCCTGGCGATTGGTTTCTGCACTTCATTCCTGATGTTTCTAAAGAACAAAGTTTATAGTCAGAGGGAAACCAGCCAGCAAAGACCTAATTTATAAGCCACCTCATGGCCACAGTCTTTAACCTGAGCTCCGGTCATGGTCCAGACCTGGAGCTTCGTAAACTTATTAACTGTTGTTTCTGTTGTCATGATCCAGGTTCCAGTTTCGGAAGAACCTGCGTCGTATTATATCTCAGCTGTACATCAGAGACAACTGTCACCCCTTCAAAGGTAGTCTGCTGGTGTGGGTCCAGCTGCCGCTCTGGATCAGCCTCTCTCTGGCGCTCCGGAACCTTAGCACGGACCAGTCTGGTGAGATAACCGTGTCTGGATCCAGTCCTGTTGACCCCAAGTTCCAGGAGCAGAGATGCCTTTAAAACTTGAAGCAATTATAGCCACATTGTCCTGGTCAGACCTGGTTTCAGTAGTTTCACTCCTGATGTTTAATCTCCAGTGATGACCAGTAAAGGAGTCTTGTATTTAGTTCTGTCTGCTTGTGACCCAAGATACATTTTAAAACTAAATCTGTCTCTGAGAAAGAAGCGTTTTTTAGTTATCCTGTTACACATGATCTGAATATCTTTCTATAATACTGAACCATCATCTACCTGTTGCCATGGCGACGTGTGCTATCACAGCAGTTTGTCTAGATTGGACCTGGTTCTGGGTTCTTACCTTTGTCTCTGTGTAGTACTGCACGGGGACCTGGCAGCGGGAGGAACTCTGTGGTTCCCTGACCTCACGTTGCCTGATTCGACGTGGATCCTGCCGGTCTCTGTGGGACTCATCAACCTGATCATCGTGGAGGTGAGTCCATCAGTAGGTACAGGGAATCAGATGGCTGGGAAGTTGATTGGTTGTCCAGTTATCCTTGCTGACCATTTATGGAGAAGCAGGTTATTCAGAAGGCAAGGTCTATATTGAACTGTAAAAGTAATTCCCTACATTGTTCATTTGAAGCTCTTGCCTCAGGTCAAAGACTAAGAATTCCCTTTTTTATTGCTTGTTTGTGTGTCTTTGTGTATCTAGTGTTGCGTTTTTATGTGTGCCTGACTGCAAGACAAGTTTCGCTTTGGTGACAATGGAGTGAACCTGAACCAGCAGGTGTGTGTAGACATAACCTGTGATGTAATTCGCCTGACTTCCTTTTTTTCCTTTGCCAGGTGTTTTCCCTCCAGAGACTCAATCCAACTCGTTTCCAGAAACTGGTCCTAAACTTAATTCGAGGGTTTTCAGTCCTGATGGTTCCCATTGCTGCTACAGTCCCCTCTGTGAGTACAAGTTCTGGTTACTCTGTCGACACTCAGCTGCATGGCTGGTCTTCATCAGTTTTCTGTTACTTATGTTTTAAGACGTCAAGCAAACTTAACTCTTCTGTGAAATGTCAGTGGATTTCCTGATTTCTGTCCTCCTGTTATCCTGTAGGCTTCTTGTCCTCTGTGGACTCACTTGTAGGAGTTTTCATGTTTACTGGATCCAGGTGCAGACAGAAGCTATTTTTCTTCTGTCGAGTGGAGTTTTTTTGTCATCAGTTGATCAGATTAATTGTGTACAGACGTATACACATTCTGACAACAGCCTGTAGAGTGACTGAGACCTGGTCCATAGTTTAAAATTATCACCCAATAGAGACACTGATGTGAAATGTGCAGCAGTAACAACATTGTTAACATGTACTTCAGAATATTTAGTGGAAACTGTACAGAACCTCACTCCAATTTTATTTTTGTGTGATATTTAAAAATGTGGAGGATGAATATATTTTCTAACAATAACAAACTAACTCTGCTACAGAATCAGATTTAAAGCTTTGAATCAGTGTTTTTCTTATAAAGAAAGACTTCACCTGAAATTCAAGATTTAAGTCAAACAAACATTATCTTCCTAGTCCTGCTGAGAGCCAGAAAGCTATAGAAATAAAGGGTATGTGCTACTATGAGTATTAGGGTTGGGTGGGAGAGAGGGTGAGCGGAGAGGTTATAAGACGCCTGATAAATTCAGAGCTTGTGGTGACCAGGTTTGATCAGAACCTGCAGCTACAACCCTGCAAATTGCTTTTTATGACGTCAAAAGTGATTTATTTTGTTAGTCATGTCTTGATCCAAACATCTCAGGCTCTAACATAATTTTGTTTTCCCCCATCCAGTCCATGGTCCTGTACTGGTTCACCTCCAGTCTGATTGGACTCAGTCACAACCTGCTCCTTCGTTCTGCTATGGTCCACAAAATCCTGCAGCTGAGAACTAAGAGATCTAAAACCCCGTACAGAGACCTGCTGTCAGCTTTCCTCAACAAATACTGCAAATAGTACACAGACTACAGTGTGGGTGGGAGCAGGTCCTCCCCCACATTTTTTCTGCTGAGATAGACTGAATTAAACTTAAAAATTAAAACTGACTTTTTTGTTTCAGTAGAATCTGAAGGCTATAAACCAATTGTTCATTCTATTGTAACAAAATAAAACAAACTATGACTTAATGTTTGTATTTATATATTTATGAGGCTTTCAACGCTGATCAAACACTGTTAGAATAGTGTTAATATTGAATCTACATTTGACCCAATTAATAATAACTACACCTCTGGGCTGTCTATGCCGCCTGTGAAAATGCATTTCTTTTTTATTCTCCAATAATAAGTTGTGAAACTTGATATCACAATTGTATGAAAGGCTGTGCTGAGTGATGGAGGTTAGCAGAAGGTAGAAGCAGCAGCGTAGCTACTTATGTGTTAAACTGCATATGGTAGTTTTTAGGGTAAAGAAAAAATAAAACCTATTTTTATTTTCACTTACTTTAAATAAAGTAAAATCGACAACATAAACTGTAAGAAAGGATGATGCGAAACCCTGTTTGAATAAATAAAACCTCATTTAACCTCATCACTGAAAAAAAAACTACCTTAAAGATCAGATAAATTCAAACCTCTAGTGTCGGTCCTTAGTACAGCTGCTCTGGGATCAGATCTTTGTTTGAGGCGGAGTCCGCAGCTTTTAGCGACTCAGTCTGCAGATCGGACCTCAGACGGTTTAAGACGGTATTAGAGTCCACATCGGTCCGCATCAGAAATCTCCGTTAGACCATGATGCGTTTCTATACCGTGCTGTGCCTGGCTTCGGTTCTATCGGGTTCAACTGTGCTCTCGGTCAGGGTCGCGGCAGCTCCTGGGTGCGGACCGTGTGACCCGGCTCAGTGTGCGCCTTTCCCAGCGCAGGGCTGCTCCGCTGGTTCTCTGCGGGACTCTTGTGGCTGCTGCTCAGTGTGCGCGGCCGCGGAGGGAGAATCGTGCGGCAGCGGCCGTCGCTCGGCCTCCCGCCGCTGCGGACCCGGCCTCGAATGCGTCAGAAGCGACGAGGACAAGAAGAAGAAAGTGGGCGAGTGCGCGTGCAAGAGCAACTACGAGGTGTGCGGCACCAACGGGCTGACATACCGGAGCGGCTGCGCACTGAGGAGTGCCAGCCTGACAGCTCAGCGCCAGGGCAAAGAACCCATCAACGTCCAGAACAAGGGACGTTGCCCCACAGGTGAGACTGAGAGACTGACCCCTGTCACAGGTGACATGGTCTCACTACTTAAATGTGGGACAGCAGCAGATTGGAATGATAATTTCCTTTGGACCTTCAGTGTATGTGTTATGGTTGAGCACTAGGACTTATCTGCCACTAGTAGACTAGGACTGATGTGGTTTTAGATAATCTCCCTCTATCCCTGTGAAAACACTGAATTCCTTTCTCTGTCAAAACACTCACTGAGCGTGCTCAGAACAAACTGAATTCCTCTGACTCACATTCCTGCAACTTGTTTCATCCTGTTTCAGACCAAACTACAAATCAATTATCAATTTTGCCAAGTATCTTTGACCTGATTCAAGTCAATTAACTGCAACAAAAACCAATTTTAAATTATCTTTTTTTTTTTGTCTACAGCTCCAGTCATTGTCACTCCACCAGGTGAAGTCTATAATGTGAGTGGATCTCAAGTGTACCTGAGCTGTGAGGCAGTCGGAGTGCCCACACCTGTCCTCACCTGGAAAAAGGTTTGTTTCTGTCATTAATATCTTTCTGTTAGTGGTAGTTGAAACCTCTTATTTCCCAAATAGAGTTACCTCCAGTAAAAAAATATATATGTCAGAATTTGCAGTCTAGGAAAATAAAATCTAAGAATGTGAACTGGGATATAAAACAACCTTGAATTGTCAGAGCTGCAGCAACTCAACCTCAGCCTGTTTTCCTTTTTCTGCTGATTTCCTGTTTCCTGCAGAAACAATAAAATCTCCAACGAAAACAGGAAATGACTCACAGTTTAACAAGTTTACTGCTGAACAACAGGGAAGGAATAATGGAGAAGGTTTAATTTGGTTGTCAAGATGGTGGATGCTGCACCCAAGGTTCCAAATGCTCCTGTGTTTAAACGGCCTCAACTAAAAACTGACGCGTACAAGTCCGTTGATGATAAAATCATTGTGGAAGACAAGCTGCTTAACTTTATGACAATAAAATTCAGGACTATGAGTCAGGATGAGATTGTTTTGCTTGCTAGTTTGACTCTGATTGGATTGAGTCATCGAACTACCCACAGAAATATATTAACTATATTTGTTTCAACTGCGTCAAGGTAAAGAACGCGAGTGGTGAAAATATGCCCAAATTTGTCTGTTACTTGGATGACCTTCTGCCGGTTACATTCAACAACATGCATGTCTTAAGCTTACTAGGTCGAATTGAGCAGCTGCATGTTGAGGTCTGCAATATGAAGCACACCGTGTAAACCAACCTTAGTGAAGTTCTGTATGCTACTACTATAGACATAAATCGACATGTAAGTAGGCTGGAGTGTCCTGCAGACCTGGCACTGAGTGACTGTGTGGATGAACCAACTGGGGGATCTGGGGACAGCGCAAGTGGCTCCAGCCACTATGCTGTAGACACTTGCATGTCCAGTGCAGAACCTGGAGCTCTACAGCTGGGAGGTTTGAGCCCTTGACAAAGTTGTACTAGTGGCTAAAGCATTGGAGATGAATAGTGCCCACCACTCGTGACTCTGGAGACGGTGTCAATGCGCTAAAGTGGAGTCCTGTACTAAGAAAGGGTTGGCGACTGGAAAATTCAGCATCTAAAACTAAGGTACACTCTACCTCATACAGTTGGATAACAAAGCTGACAATGCGAGTTCTGTTGGTGGGTCAGGAGTTGGAAACATCCAAACTGTTAAGGCTAGACGGGTGAGTGGTTTGTGACCCGATTTGATCCTGATTTGGATGTTGAGTTTTTATTAGTATATATCTTAAAGAGAGGAAGTTAGCTATGAGCAGATCGAGACTATAAACAGTCGATTGACAGTATTAGTAGTCAATATAAGTAAAACTTAAAACGTACCTATTTTCAATTGCGTTTGGGTGTCCTTAGTTAAAACTTTTATTATTATTATTCTTGTTAAATAACTTATTTTATTTAACCATTTTATTTATTGATGTTTTGTAATTTTTATGTGATCTGCTTTTATCTTTTGTAAAACTGTTTAGCACTTTGGTCGACCTAGGTTGTTTTTAAATGTGCTATATAAATAAATTTGATTTGATTTTAGTCAGCGGTTACATTTAAGGTAACTAATGTACTGGATGTTTGTAGCAAGGTAAAACATCTAGGGCAGGTTGGTAAGACCAGTGGCCAAAGCAAAAAACAACTCAGAGGTCGAGGACAATGGAAGTATTTTCTTCTAAATATTGCCTAGCAAAGCAATGTATAAAGTAAAGAGGATTGGTCTAAACCCAGACCCCCATGGGACTCCATAAATAACTTGTGTGCATGGAAGACTTTTCATTAACATGAACAAATTGGAATAGATAAGATTTAAACCAGCTTAGTGCTGTTCCTTAAAATCTAATGACATGTTCCAGTCTGTTCAATAAAATGTTGTGATCAATAGTGTCAAACACAGAACTAAGATCTAACAAGGCGAACAGATGGTCACATAAATTCTGATTTTAGCAGTAAACGGCAGATTGGATATTGGGTAATAATTGGATCGAGTGCTGTTTTTTCACTAGATGTTTTACTACAGCTGCCTTAAATGCCTGTTAGGATATATTTCAGATTCAGATTTTATTTGTCATATGCACCGTCATACACAGTACGATATGCAGTGAAACGCTTATGCACTGACATATTTATCTGATCTAATATAGATGATCTGATCAATGGTAATACATCTTTGAGCAGTCCAGTCGGGGTGGCGTCTAAAAGATATGTAGATGGTTACTTTAGATAAATTGATTATTTTTTAAATAATTTTGAGTAGGACTCCTAGGTCGCCTGCTCTGGCCCCCAAATACACTTGACTATGGTCACTAGAGTCTCTAGCTTCACTTCACTTTCCTTACTATGGAGCTGCCAATAATCAGAGTGGGTTTCTCAACCGGTGTGTCACAGTCGACAAGAGTAAGTGACACAATACACCTACTATGAGTGAAGACAGGTAGAGGGAAGTGTGTTCAAATTAAACAATGGCCCTGTCTATCATTATGCATGGTATGTGTTTTAATCTGTGTGGTGCATTTATATGCATAGTGTTGTCATTGTTTGATGGACTACAAGTCTGTAATAAAGTGTCCTGTCGTAATCCTGAATCTAAATATCCTGAAATCTCAACATCAACTAAAGTAGTGACAGCAGCTGCTCATTATTCCAATTAAATCCACACAGGAGTCCTCCAGGGGAGATCATGTTTTTATCAGCAGCCAGAACAACAGACTGCAGCTTGTTTAATAGGAGGAAGAAAAATGTTGCTAAAAGACAAATTTGTTAAATTCTTTGTTAATGACATTACCTGGGTTAGAGCTCACCTTATGATGTTGATGATGATGACTTTTTTCAGGTCCTCAGGGGAAAGAAGATGGAGCTTCTGCCTGGAGACAGAGGAAATCTGGCAATTCAGACTAGAGGAGGACCAGAGAAACACGAAGTGACTGGCTGGGTCCTGGTCAGTACATGGCTGGGGTACTATTACTGTACAAGGAGCCCGACTGTGAGACTGAGACACAGGTTAAGTACCTGACTGTCCCACTGATCAGAATTGATTAAATATCTCCAAGAACTTGAATGACAACAAAGGATACTATATTGATCTTCACAGTTATACGGTCTTAAACTTTCTTTAAAGGCCATCGTTCTTAGCTATTGCCAGCAATTGTCCATCTTGCCGCACTGACGTGCTCAATGCCTCAAGCATGTTTACAAATGGAGTGTAGACTCCAGACTGCCAGTCTTTTATTTTGAAAAAACAAGATTTTTTTAATTTGAAGATTCCATGTTGTGCTCAGTTTGTATATTGTAGGCTACAATATAATTCACCTTTCATGGCCTCGCAGTTTCGCAGGTTTTTTTTCCTCTCTGGCTGTTCACTTCCTTTCGCTGTTATTTTGGTATAAAACAAGCATTTGCTAGGAAAGTTTTCTGAATGGGTGGGGAAGTAAGCCGCATGCTTGCGATAGGGCAGAAACTCAAAGCGAACTTAAAACTTTCCTTTTTGGTAAAGCTTATTGTTAGAGATGGATCTCTTTTTCTCTCTAGTTCTGCTGGAGGCCTAGTGTCGCCTAGTGCTGCTCAAGTGGAACTGTTGGGTTTCCTATGTAGTTGTGTATATAGTTATATTTTACAATGTCAAACCTGCTATGTAAACTGCCTTGATGATTTTGCAACAATTTGGAGCTATTCAAATAAAGATGAATTGAAATAAACCAGTCCAACTGTTACCAAACAAATTGTGTTCATCTGTAAATATGATGTCAGAGGTAAAAGCGCAAACTAATTTCATGGTTTATCATTTACAGATTTCTCCTCTGACCAGAGAAGAAGAAGGATCGTACGAGTGTCATGCCACCAACTCTAAAGGTGAAGCTTCAGCTGGTGGGGCCATTCACCTGGTGCAGTCCCTTGATGACATCACAGCCAAGACAGGTAATATCATCAACACACACATAAAAGCAATGAGGGTCAGGGTCATATAGGTAAAACTCCAACCCCAGCTGTTATAATTTGCTCTCTACTGCACTAGGTTCTTGGAATGCTAAGATTGAACTAATCAGAATCAGCTTTATTCGACAAGTTGCTGCGTGTGTACAAGGAATTTGCTTTTGGTCGTTTGTAGCTTCTCTACTTTACTTGGCAGACGCTTTTATCCGACTTTAAGCGACTTACATGGAGCTAGCGATGTGTGTCTGGCTCAGGGACACACCTGGTAGGGGATGGATTAGGAGTCAGATGGGGTTTGAACCTACGACCTCCTACATCCCAGTCTGACGCTTAACCCATTGAGCTACCAGGCCACATCTCTAGGACAGAAAACAAATACGTGGGGGGTGGGGGTGGGGTCGTCTGAAGGCCTCTATCATCTACAGTTTTCAGCGTGTTCCAGGTTGTTGTGACTGCATGTTTTGATCCCCTTTGTCAGCGTGTGTATAGTGTGATTTTTACCATGGTAATGAGGCGTTTCCATGGAATAAAAACAATTACATCTGTCTCACACTGTTAAAATTTGACTTTAAATGGTTGAATACTGACTAAATTTTAGTGTTGAATATTAATAAAGCTGATGTAATTTCCTTTCAGTGACAAAGGAGGAAGAGCTGTGACCAGCTGATCAGGACTCTGACATCACAGGAAACCAATTCATTTTTTATTATTGTTATTTACTTTCACTTTGATTTTGGGTCATTTAATTAGTTTAAAATGTAATCATTGTTACAATTGATCTTTCTGGAGTAAAACTTTTACTTAATATAAACTTGTTATTTTTAAACGAACAGAAACTGAAACTAACTTTTATTATGAAAAGATTTCAATCTGATGCAGGTCACTATAGCAACTATATTGATGTTTCAGAATAAAATAAAATCAGTCACATGTTGAAAAGTTTGTGAAATGTTTAATGTTTGTGATCAAATAAAAATCAATTTGTTAATTCAGAAATAAATATTTTAACACATCAGTTTAATCATTTTGTTACTTCACCAACAGAATAAACTATTTATCCTCACTCTGACATTTAATGTCTTAGTAAAAACTGTTTTTATCATTTAGTTTTAGTGCTGTTCCTTTAAATCCAATGAGATGTTTGACTGTAATAAAATGTGATCAATAGCGTCAAACGCAGCACTAAGATCAAAAAGAGTATAGAAACAAGTCCATTGTCCGAGGCTAGGAGAAGATTACTCTCACCAGCGCCATTTCTGAAAGTTGATTTTATACAAATGAGGAGTACCTTAGATTTGTTGCTGTTTAGTTTAAGTTTAATGAGAACCAAGTTTTTATTTCTTAGAGGCAATCAGAGGCAGGTGGGTGGTAGTAGAGACGTGGGTTTAGAGGAAAGGTAGAGCTGTGCGTCATCAGCATAGGAATAAAAAACAATATTAAATTTACAGTAGATATGGCCAAGGGGAAGTAAATATACGATAAACAGGAGGAGGTCACTCTAAATTTCCATATCAATCATTTCCATAACTAATACTCCCATCTCATCGTTTTGATTTTCCTTCTAGGTGGCTGATCGAGGGCAGGAAGACGTCAAAGGACCTCAGCGGACGGAGGACAGGAGAAAACCGCGAAGGACCCTTGCGAACCTCAGTCGCCCACCTGGAACGAACTGCACAGGACCACAGAGGAATGTTCAACATCTCGGACCGGCACACACGCATAGATGAACACACCCCGGACCCCTCAGACACTGCCCAATACATCTTGCAATAACTCTGACCCATATACTGCTCTCACCCGAAGCATGCCCCCCCCCAGCAATGACAATCGACTGCACTACATCACTACACTACACCCACCAAGTCACTTTACTGCATATTGTTGCACTCCACTTGCTGCATTCCTTGTACCTAGACATTCCATTGTTAATTGGCAAATTAGACATCTTTGTTACTTAGACATTCTATTGTTCTTCTGTTTTTGACTTGTTTCTAATTTATTGTGTTCTTGATTTAGTCTGTTCCTCTTCTTTCTTTATATTTCTTTACATTTCAGAGGTCGCTGTCAGTCGTACAAGCATTTCACAGCATATTGTACTGTGTATGATTGTGCACGTGACAAATAAAATCTGAATCAGTCAGACTTGAGAAAGCCCTCTGGAATGGAAGGTGAAACGTCGTCAAGAAACCAAACAAGTCTAGTTTCTATTGGATAAATCTTTTTTGAGATAACCATGACCTGGATGACTGAGAACCTTCACAGATATTCTTGCAGTATCATTTATCATATATTTATCATGTAGCGGTGATACAGTAAGCCAGCTCTAAAGGAAGTAAGATTAGGGAAAGGTGGGTGCCAGACAATTCAATTCAATTCATCTTTACTTTGCTTGGCAGACGCTTTTATCCAAAGCGACTTACAGGGAGCTAGCGCTGGGTGTCTGGCTCAGGGAC